>CAUYQU010024598.1:0-35686 GCA_963574635.1 Cheracebus regulus | reverse complement strand
CAAGCAATGGGGAAAGGATTCCCTGTTTAATAAATGGTGTTGGGAAAACTGGCTAGCCATGTGGAGAAAGCAGAAACTGGACCCCTTCCTGACACCTTACACTAAAATTAACTACAGATGGATTAAAGACTTAAACATAAGACCTAACACCATAAAAACCCAGAAGAAAACCTAGGCAACACCATTCAGGACATAGGCATAGGCAAGGAGTTCATGACTAAAACACCAAAAGCATTGACAACAAAAGCCAAAATAGATAAATGGGATCTAATTAAACTCCAGAGCTTCTGCACAGCAAAAGAAACAATCATTAGAGTGAACTGGTAACCAACAGAATAGGAAAAAATTTTTGCAATCTATCCATCTGACAAAGGGTTAATACCCAGAATCTACAAAGAACTAAAATAGATTCACAAGAAAAAAAAAAAACAAACAAACCCATTCAAAAGTGGGCAAAAGATATGAATGGACACTTTTCAAAAGAAGACATATATGAGGCCAACAAATATATGAACAAATGCGCATCATCACTGGTCATTAGAGAAATGCAAATCAAAACCACATTGAGATACCATCTTATGCCAGTTAGAATGGTGACCATTAAAAAATCTGGAGACAGATGGCTAGAGAGGATATGGAGAAATAGGAACACTCTTACACTGTTGGTGGGAGTGTAAATTAGTTCAACCATTGTGGAAGATAGTGTGGCGATTCCTCAAAGACCTAGAAATAGAAATTCCATTTGACCCAGCAATCCCATTACTGGGTATATATCCAGAGGATTATAAATCGTTCTATTATAAAGACACATGCACACAAATGTTCATTGTGGCACTGTTTACAATAGCAAAGACCTGGAACCATCCCAAATGCCCATCGATGATAGACTGGACAAGGAAAATGTGGCACATATACATCGTGGAATACTACACAGCCATGAAAAATGATGAGTTCATGTCCTTTGCAGGGACATGGATGAACCTGGAAACCATAATTCTCAGCAAACTGACACAAGAACAGAAAATCAAATACCGCATGTTCTTACTCACAGTCAGGTGTTAAACAATGAGAACACATGGGGGAGGGGAGTATCACACACTGGGGCCTGTTGGCAGGGACTAGAGGACAGCAGAGGGTAGGGAGTTGGGGAGGGATAATATGGGGAGAAATGAGAGATATAGGTGACAGGGATGGAAGCAGTAAACCAGATTGCCATGTATGTACCTATGCAACAATCCTGCATATTCTGCACATGTACCCCAGAACCTAAAGTGCAATAAAATAAAATAAAAATAAATGCACTGAGTTTTTTTAAACAAACTAACACTACCACTCTGTCCATTGCCTCTGTTAATATCGGTTAGTTACCAGGTACTGTTCTTAAAAAGAAGAGCAGGTGTTTGGGGATGGGCAAGCATAAATAATTTCCTGAACATGTACACAGCTGGAGCTTAATAAAACCTGTCAAGGCCTTTTATTCAAATATATCTGCCATTTACATTAAACTATTTGAGAATGAATATACATATATAAAAATATATTCTCAGATATTTTGGTCAAGTCATTCAAATTCAAATAATAAAACTTCATCCTACAGAACATAACAATACGTAAACAACAACAAAAAGACCCACAGTATGAGCTAGTTATTGATAACAATGGCAAAATGTTTAGAATACCTGATGTTCACTGTTGTCTTTCTATTTCACCTTGGGAAAACAGAAACGTAAATGTAATTTGCTGAAATTCATTTTTATATATAACTGAGGAAATAATCTTATAGCTAGAGCCCAACTGTGTATCATTAAGTCTACTACTTAAGACGAAAGATTATGTTGTTGTTGTTGTTGTTGTTGTTTTAAAAAAAAAAAAAAACCCTTTATTTAAGCTAACCATTTTGTGTTGCACTTTCATTAGTTTCTTTTTACTTCATCCCTAAAGAAGTATAAATAGCTTATGAAGGGATTGAAAGACAATCCCCAGAAATATAATGATACATGTATACATAATCTATAGAATATTTCCTGAATCCTCTCCAAGAAATTCCTAGAATATTTCCAGGTCCTACCTAGTATCCATAGTCACATCAGAAATGCTGGACAAAGTCTCTTGTATATTGTTCAGCTGAGATGTCTAATTAATAGAAAGTACCATATAGTGCACACACACAAAAAAACAAATCATATAGAAATGTCCATAAATAATGAAACAATGTGGCCCACAACTTCATTCAACTCACCTGCAAATGCTCATGCTTTTACTCCTCCTTCCACGTAAGGTTCATAGGGTACAAGCTGCCCTTGGCTCCAAGATCAACCCCTGACCTTTCCCAATCACACCATTTCTTTCTGCTCTTCACCCCCAAAGGCTTCTGGTTGCTCTGGGATTGGTTCACTTCTGCTTTCTAGGATACCACTAGCCCCTTTATAGATGCTGATGGTTTAGTCTCCTCCCCTCCTGAGATAAATGACTCACAAAGGATTGGCAGGATCTGGATTCATATGGTTAAGGGCCCTAATCTCTCCTACAGTCAGTTGCCTTCTCATACCTCCTCATATATATTTTTTACTGTCCTGTCTGAAATTTCTTTCTGCCCTCACATGAATGTCCTCTGTGTTCCTCTGCCTTCCAAATTGGAAACAGTCAATACAGTATATCACTTTTTCATAATTTATTGCACACAGATACAATGGGAAACCATTTCAGGGAATAAACAGAAAATGATAAATATCTTTATTAATAAACATATTTGACATCCTAGGTACTTCCTTCACTATCAATTTAATCATGAAAAAAAATAAGAAACCTCAAACCCTCTGAAATCAAAGATAGCTTGAATACCCTTGCCTGAAGTCTCAGAACATTGATTTCCACATACACTATTAACTTCAGTTAGACTAACCCGTGACTCTTTGAAAAATCATTAATCCCAAATCTTGATTAGCTGCATCACCTTCATTCTTGCTTCAGTTTCTTGTGCACAGGAGAAAACACTTTTAATGACATTTAACAGAGATGCTGTAAGCCATGCATGTCACTGCAGCTAGGCTAGTGACAGTGAGAAGACAACAGCCATGCACTTAGGGGTTGTCCAAAGAAGGAAGGACCCAATCTCAGTATAAGAAATGGATGTTGTGATTCACCTGGAATTCTTCTTAACAAAATAACTTTCTATTCACATATTACTCTCTACTTTTCTATGAGAAGGAATAATAAAATATAAATTATATTATACAGTTACTTGTACTAATAAAGCTAAAAGCCACCTAAAACATTTTAAAACACATTGGAGCACTTATTCTGTTGTGCCTTTCCTTCTAAAACATAGTGGCAACTGTGATGCTAGCAATCTTGTCTTTCAAATCCATAATTATAAGGAAGAAAATAACTTAAAACATAAATTGTCACTGCATTAGCCATCATATTTACATGTCTGTGCTATCCAGAAATTGCCATAAAAGCCAGTCTTATCTTTAAAGACCAAAATGTAAAATAATCAAGTTGCTGCTTTTAACTCTTTTGAATGAGCAGATTTATTATGCTGCAAAATTTTTAATAAATAAAAAAAAATAAATCCAGTCTGTACCATTCAGTCTTGAATGACAGCCTGCTACCAAGGCAGGGAAAGAACAGGTGAACATTTCATTTAAAGATCTGTGTAACTGAAATGAGCATCACGCCAGCCAGATTGGGCAGCCACAAGAAACAGTATCAGAAAACAATCCAAAGCTGCCCAGGTGTGATACAACTGCCCTGACTTATTTTGGGAAAGAAAAATTACTGCTGTATTTTTCCTTAACTCAAAAATTCATCCCTTCCTTTAAAAGAAATACTTATTTACAAATAAGGACAGGCAGCTTTCACGGCAACAATAACTATTCTAACTCACCACAAATTTGATGGAAGGCTACTTTATTCACCTTAAATTCTATGGATTTTATTATCTCCTTTCTGGCTATCTTTGAAATAAGATTTTTTTAAAAGACATCATAAAACACATTCTCTCATAAATTCCGAAACCCATTCCCTGACTTGGGACTGAATACTGGTTTGCAGAATTGTGCCTGCACCTACCCAGGATGGAATGCCATGTGGACAGGTGAACTCCTCTTCTGCCCACTCACCTGGCTCTGCCCTGAGACGTTATGGGGAAGAGGCAAGATTATGTTCTCCTGAAATCCCTTCACCAACATTTTCTTCCACCACTGAGTACATATTCTATATATATAAAAGGACCAAATAAACAAATTGAGAGTTACATTGATATCAAAGAGAGTATTTAAAAGAAGATCATACAAAAGTAAAGGGGAAACGCAACTCTATTTGTGAGGCCATTATTGCTGTGAATAATTGTAGCATAAGTAATACCTATCTAGCACCCTGTCTCAATCGTTTTCCTCCTTGCATTAAATTATTTAAACAAACATAGTCTCTGGCATAATTTTTTAAACTTTGATTCAAAGAGCAATGCATTTGACAGCTCTTAACCTTCATATACCATCACTGCAAGATCAAGATCTTAGATGGCCAAGATACCTCCTGTTTACTTATTTTCGTTACTGTGATTATACGGCGACTCTGAAGGAAAATGTCACCCTTCATTGTATCATCACAGTAATAACGTTTTCTTGCATTCCAAGTGAAGGTAAGTCACAGTAAATAATGTCGAGTTTAATTTTCTGGTACTTTACACTAAATCACAGAGAAACGAAGTGTAAAATGCTTTGCTACACTTTCTTCCAGCATACATATTTTGAGATCTAGGGCAAACTTAACAAACCTCCATTTTACAGAAATAGAAACTGAGGCACAAAAAGAGCAAATGACTTATCCTAGATCACTCACATCATTAGTGGAGAGGCAGGCATGGACTCTGACTCCAACTTGCTAAGGTAGTGCCTTTTACTTCCGATCACGCTTCTTTACTTACTTATTTATTTATTTTTGGAAATTACAGAAAGCTTTAATTTATTTGTTCAAAGTAATCATATTATTGATGAAAAAATGAGGATGAAAACCAACAGTTACCCCAAAACTATTTTAAAACAAACATAAAAATTAGAATGTGTTCATTTTCTTCACACAAATAAGTCAAAAACCAAGACCCATATGTATATATATAGTATGTATATATAGTATGTATGTACTATATATGTAATACAACCTAACATCTAGCCAAAAGACTAGGAAAAGGAAGCCAAGCGAGACAGGAAATTTTTAGACAATAATAGCCCTACTCCAGCCAAAGAGCATGGAAAAAAACTGCAACCCCACTTATAGCCCTGTCAGCAAAGACCAACTGGGGAGCCTAGCCTTTCACCTTTGCCAAGCCATAGTGAAGTGCTCAACATCCCTGCAGGTTGGTATCAGAGAAGGCTGAATGGGGAGCCAAGGTCCCTCCCCCATGGTTTCATAGGAGGCCACATGGAGAGTATGAACTTCCAACAGTAATGAGGCCCAACCCCACTGTGCCAGTGGAGGCCAAGTGGAGAGAAGTAATAAGGCACCCCTTCTCCTCCCAGCTAGGGTAATGGCAATGGTGGCCTAGTAGGGAGACTGAACCACTATACCCATCTGACATTAATGGACCCCTTAATCAATTCCCCCATTGACAGGGTGTCAAGGAAAACCAAGCAGGTTTTCCATCTCACCTGCAAGTTATAAGGCGGTAATCCCTTCCTCCACTGGCATATCAGAGAAAACCTTCTAAAACACAAGATGTGAATAAGATCCAAAGTCTCACAATGTAACACCCAAAATGTCCAGGACACAATCAAAAATTGCTCATCATACCAAGAACCAGGAAAATCTCAACTTGAAAGAGAAAAGTTAATCAACAGATGCCAACACTGACATGGCATAGATGCTGGAATTATTTAACAAGGATTTTAAAGTTATCATCATAAAAATGTTTCAGTAAGCAATCCCAAACACACTTAAAACAAATGAGAAAACCAAAACTCTCAGCAAATAGAAATTTTCAACAGAGAAACAGAAAAAAAGAAAGAGCAAAAGGACAAAGCTGAAGGCATCACACTGCCTGGTTTCAAAATCTACACAAAGTTATAGTAATCTCAGCTGGGTACAGTGGCTCACGCCTATAATCCCAACCCTTTGGGAGGCCAAGGCAGGTGGATCATCTGATTTCAGGAGTTCAAAACCAGCCTGACCAACATGGTGAAACTCCATCTCTACTAAAAATACAAAATTAGCTGGGCATGGTGGCATGCGCCTATAGCTCCAGCTACTTGGAGGTTCAAGGAGAACTGCTTAAACCCAGTAGGTGGAGGTTGCAGTGAGCTGAAATTGCACCACTGCACTCCAGCCTGAGTGACAGAACAAGACTTCATCTAAAAAAAAAAAAATTATAGTAATCAAAATAGCATGGTACTGGCATAAAAAACGCATAGACCAATGGTACCAAATAAAGAGCCCAGAAATAAATCCACTCATTTATAGTAAATTGATTTTTGACAAAGGTGCCGAGAACACACAATGGGGGAAAAAAATATTATCTTCAGTAAATGGTATGGGCACAACTGAATTTCCATTTGAAGAAGAATATAATTAGACCCTTATCTCACACTATATACAAAAATCAACTCAAATGGATTAAATACCTAAGTCTAAGACCTAACTCTGTAAAACCACTAGAAGAGAACATAGGGCAAAAGCTTTGTGAAACTGGCCTAAGCAATGATTTTTTGGATATAACCTAAAAGCACAGGCAACAAAAGCAAAAACAGACAAATGGAATTGCATCAAAGTAAAAAGCTTCTGCACAGCAAAGGAAACAAGCAACAGAGTGAAGAGACAACCCATGGGGTGAGAGAAAATATTTACAAACCATACAGCTGATAAGGGGGTTAATTTCCTAAATCTATAAAGAATTCAAACAACTCAATAACAAGAAAATCTAATTTTCAAATGGGCAAAGGACTTGAATAGACATTTCTCAAAAGAAAACACACAAATGACCAACAGGTATATGAAAGATTACTCAACATAAGTAATCATCAGAGAAATGCAAATCAAACCACTTCACACCCATTTGAATGGCTGTTATCAAAAAGACAAAGGATATGTACTCGAAAGAATGTGGAGAAAAGGGAACTCTTGTATCCCGTTGGTGGGAATGTATATTAACACAGCAATTATAGAAAAAAAGAGAGCTTCCTTTAAAAATTAAAAATAGAACTACCATATGATTCAGCAAGTCCGCTGCTGGATATATAGCCAAAGGAAATGAAATCAGTATGTCAAAGAGATAGCTGCACTCCTGTGTTCACTGAAGCTCTATTCACAATAGCTGAGGCATGGAATCGACCTACCTGTCCACCAACAGATGAATGAATAAAGAAAATGTGGTACACATACACAATGGAATACTATTCAATCTTTAAAAAGAAGGAAATTCTGACATTTGCAACGACATGAATAAAACTGCAATACATCATGCTATGTGAAATAAGTCAGGTATAGAAAGACAAATACTGCATTGTCTCACTTATATACGGACCTAAAAATGTGGAACTCATAGAAACAGAGAGTACAATGGTGGTTACCAGAGGTAGGAGGGTGGGGATGTTGGGGAGCTGTTGGTCAAAAACTACAAAATTTCAGTTAGACAGGAGGAATGAAATCAAGAAATGTATTGTAAAACATGGTAGTACAGCTAATTACCACGTATATACTCGAAAATTACTGAGAGTAGATTTGAGGTGTTCTCAAATGAATGATAAGCATATGAGGTAATGCATATGTTAATTACCTTGATTTAGTCATTCCACAATGCATACATATTTCAAAACATCATGTTACATGCCATAAATGCATACATTTTTGAAGTTATAAGAAAGAACCAAATGGAAATTTGAGAACTGAAAAATACAGTAACTGAAATTGTTTTAAAAAAAACTCAAGGCATAGGCTCAACAGCAGAAGGGAGAGGAAAGAAGGAAGAATCAATAAACCTGGGGATGGAACCACGGAAATTACCCAGTCTGAGTAACAGAGAAAAAAATAGATGGAAAATAATAAGAACAGCCTCAGGAAACTATGAGAATATAATAAAAATCTAGCTTTCATGTCACTGAAGCTCCAGAACGAGAAGAGAACAAGGTCCCTCTGTTCATGTTTCTTATAGCCCTGGTCACTGTGTGCAGTGGTTGTCTCCTCATCTTTTTCTTCATTAGACTTTGCACTAGGAGGGCACAAACGATGTTTCCCATCTCTGCATTCCCTGTTCCCAATACGGTGTCATGCACACGATGAGCAATCAGTGACATGTTAAGTGCATGTATGGATTCCTTTCTGTACTTTCCTAAGTAATATATACAACATCAAATTTTGGAAATTTTAGTTTATTTCTTATTTGTTAGAGAATATCAGAGTGGCATATTCTTTTGAAAACCTACCCACCACCAAATAAATTCTAAAAGGTAGAGAAATAATTTCACTCACAAGGAAAATCTTCCACCTGAATTCAATTGAATATTGAGAATGATATTTTCAAATGAATATTTCTGTTGCAGGGCACTGAGGATCTTCTGAACTTTTTAATATACAATGATGTTATTAAAACACAGTACAAAGTTAAGAAAGCATTTTATGAAGAAATGGATTCTTTATTCAATTTCTCATTTAGAGTGTAGTAATAAAAGTCAATTCACATTCTGAATTTTTAGAAGCACATTGGAAAAATCTATGAAGTAACTTCATGTTTTATGGATTCAGGAAACTATAGTTCAAAGATACATCATTTATTATCTTTACTTTGATGTATTTGCTTTATTGGCACCTAGATCAAAGAATACTAAAAATTTCAGAACAGAACTGGGTTCAGTATGAGATGTTTTGAGGAGAAATGTCAAGTAAGTTCTACCAACTTGTTCCTACTATATTTTGGAAAGGGTCCATGCTAAGATTTGAGTGTCACCAAGAGAAGACCTGATGATGACCTATCTCCTAAGAGAGACTGGGCAAATTTACTGTGATTGAACTAACTTTATCAGAGATTTAATGGAACTGATGGGATTTACCCAGATGACTCACACTTCTCAAACACAAATAAATGATGCCAACAGTTGTAAATACTCAGAGGAGACATTTTTTCCATTGACCAGAATGTTCATGTCCTCCACTCATAACATATATAATGTCCTATTTTTCCCCCTTTTGCCCTGCTGATAGGAGTTGACCTCTATAGAGTTTATCAGTAGATCCCAGACCCTCTGACTTCTGGTTGAGGAGCCCCTACAGAAAATCAATGGAAAGGAGGAGATAGAGGTTAGGGTACTCATTCCCATACTCTCTCTCCTTGAGGTTGCCTCTGTCTAGTTAGGACACTTCTTTTTTGAGACGGAGCTTTGCTTGTGTCACCCAGCCTGGAGTGTAGTGGCATAATCTCAGCTCACTGCAACTTTTGCCTCCCAGGTTCAAGCGACTCTCTGGCCTCAGCCTCCCTAGTGGTTGGGATTACAGGCACCTGCCACCACTTTCAGCTAATTTTTGTATTTTTGGTAGAAATGGGGTTTCACGATGTTGGCCAGGCTGGTCTCAACTTCCTGACCTCAAGTGATCCACCCTCCCCAGCTTCCCAAAGTGCTAGGATGGTTAGGATTCTTGACAAATTCACTGTATCTCTCAAAACAGCCCAAGCCACAGGATTCTCTCCATCCTTCCAGACTCTCATAAACTCTTCCTCCCCGCTACCCTTCAAGCCTAGGGGTGGTGAAAATTTCATTACTAACACAGGGCACCTGCACCATCCTATGTCATTTCCTGATACCCTACTCACACCTTTATAATTAGTCTCTTGAAAAGACACGTCCTTGCATTATTCTGACTTGAGTGTGTCATCTCTGTTCTGTTGGGACCCTGATGGAGAGACACCACAAAAGGAGGTGGCTAATCCCAAAAGACACAGGTCATTGTAAGGCCTCAGCAATTACCACAGCTCCACAAAAGAGCACCTCTCTCCTTTAAGTGTGCCCACCCCATTCTGCATCTCTCTTGTCTCTGGTTCTCTTCAGCATATCACAGACAGGCACTGCCAGCTTCTAGCTCTGGGGATCTCCTTTTTCTATGAGCTTTGCTGACTTCCTGCCCCAACCTGGATTTGTTCACAGTGTCTTCCTCCAGAAAGGATACAACATAGACGATTACTTTTCTCACGTTGAATTATAAGCAGTTTTCCACAAGCTTGCCTCTCTGACATTTCACATTATATAGAATATGAGATGTTTCTATACTCTTCAGTCAAATATTTAAACCTCTTGGTTTATCATCAGAGGCAACTGTGATATTGTGAAATATACATATTTGGTCTTCAACCCCATTTCCTGGCATACAACTTCTAAAATCCTTAGAATTTCCAAAGTGGTATCTTTTTGTGTGCTAATGATTGATTAGTGGCTGGCAGCTTCTCAGTAACTTCAGGATGGAACTGGTCACCTGAAAGTCCAGAGCCTGATGGGGTTGGGATTTTCCAGTCCCACCCACTAGCCTCCAGGGAGGGGAGGGGGGCTGATAGGTAAGTTGATAGCCAATGGCCAGTGATTTAATCAATCCTGCCTAAAAATAGCCAAAAGGACTGGGTTCCAAGAGCTTCTGGGTGCTGAACAAATAGAGGTTCTTAGAAGGTGTCACGCCCAAGAGGGGTGGAAGCTCCACACCCTTTCCCCTATACCTCGTCCTCTACATCTCTTCATCTGTATCCTTTGTAATGTCCTTTACAATAAACTAGTAAACGTGTTTCCCTGAATTCTGTGAACCACTCTAGCAAATCAATCAAACCTGAGGAGAGGGTTATGGAAACTCCAGTTCATAGCTGGTTGGTCAGAAACACAGGAAAAACAACCTGGGGATTGAAATGGGCATTGGACTCAAGGTCCATCTTGGGAACTGAGCCAGCCTGTGGGGTCTAACACTATCTTCATGTGGATAGTGTCAGAATTAAATTGGAGAACACCCAGCTGGTGTCCGCTACAGAAGTGATTGCTTGCTGCTGGTGGGGAGAAATTCCCACATATTTTGGGATCCCAGAAATGTTCTTTGGTGATTATTCTTGCTGAGTGAGAGAATAGAAAAACCACTTTTTGAGTTTGAGTGAGCTTTCTCCAGAGCAACTAATTGCTTTCATATTTTTTGTGGATTTGACTAGATTAAAATTATGTTAATCTTATTTTCTTCATCTTAAAATTTAAAGGAAAAATGATACTATTGCCCCATACAAACAAGAACTTAAAACATGAAAAACTCATATTCTAATTGAAATTCAACAAAATAAATATTTTCCTAACAGGGATTAAAGCCAAAAAGAATATTGACAATTAAGACAGCAAGATTAGAAAATCCTTCCTTTACAAATATAGCTGTTCACAAAATCAAAAGGTGTAAAGTCTCCTGCCTAATTGGAAAAAGAATTTTAGCTATGCCTGCAATTTCAGTAATTGTCACTCAGTGAATTACGTCTGTTCACAAAAGCTTAGAATTAGCGTGGAGTTTCTTCAGGCACATACAAAGGAAAGTGGGGATAAAATTTATAATTCATATAGCTGAGTTTTTCCTATAAAGATATAATTCCTTAAGAAAATAACACACATATTTCTAATTATAAGACCTGTAATTTAGATCAAAAGCCAAATGAAATATCAAATTCTAACTACAAATCAAGAACCTATCCCTTTAATAAATTCTGCTTGCTTAACATTTGCTTTTCTTTATATAGTGAGAAGGACTACTATTTTTTTTTCACCCGATACTTTTCTGGGTCATAACTGCTTGAAACCTTTCCTTGCACAGCTTCACAGAAACCAGTCCTTTAATGTCTCCTAGTAAACCACGACCTCAGGAAGCTCCTCATTTTCCTTCAACCTTGATATTCTTCCAAAAATGGTGAGCCTTTTTCTGGTCTATCTCTTGAGCCTGCTTTCTCTTTAAAATGCATAAATATGAGATCCAACCATTAACTGGCAATCTAGCAATTAAGTGGTCTAAATATACAGACTTGGTTTTATATATTTAGCCAGACTTGTGTATGCACCAATGCATAAGAATTAAATGCACAAGCACAAATAGAAAGGTTTCTGTCCACAAGCCTTTCTACAATAATAGAAATATTTACCGCTTCACAAAATACAATAGGTATTCCTCTTTTTCTTTTTCTTTTTTAGCTACAGCAAGATATTAGTAACATTTAGAGGGAAAAAATGATACCTACTGAAAAAAGCAGTTATGTTATCATACAGTTTATAACATGAAGATTTATTTTTGCTTGAGGCTAAGTTAAGATTAAAGATATGATATCACTAACACCACATAATCTCATAAAACACGAAGCTATTACTATGACCTTAATATGGAACTTAGGATTCAAGACATCAATATTGCTTTATAATAGTCTCATATTTGTTTAAAAATCAGTTGTGGTTTCTCATAGTTCTATTTCCCATTTTCATCTAAATTACCTTGAACTTTGGTTGTACAAAACTATTCCAAACAATTTTTGTGTATTTCAAAAATTCACAGAGTCCAAAGGCGAAAGAATAAATTACTTAAAACATTAAGAACCATTCACCCCATTTTCTAGCGTGTTCAGTATCTTTTCAGTGAGAAAGGGACTGCTGTATATACTAATATTAGTCAATATGATAACAAGAAGGTATCATGGAAAAATATGGGATAATTTTTTAATTATATTTTTTCTCAAAGTTTCCTATCTGCACATATTCAGCTATTTACCCAAAAATTCTAGTTCTGCCATGTCTTGTGCAACCTAAGGATAGTGTCTTAGCCAGATTCTCAATTTCCCATCTGTAAAATGGGGCTGATAACACTTCCCACAGTTTTTGAGGACTAAATAAGTGAAATAACATGTAAAATGCTTAATATACGGTTTAGACTACTTTTACTCCCCTCATTCCATCCTACACCAATATCTCTAGAAACTGGGCCAAGATTAAGCAATAGACTTTTAACACTGTAATGGGAATGTTACAGTTTGAATATTTGCCCCCTCCAATTTTGTTGGGGGGTGGGGGACTAGGGGAGGGAAAACAGGGGTGGGGGGATTGGGGAGGGATAACCTTAGGAGAAATACCTAATGTAGGTGACGGGGGGGATGGAGGCAGCAAACCACCATGGCATATGTATATCTATGTAACAATCCTGCAAGATCTGCACATGTACCCCAGAACTTAAAGTAAAATAAATTTTAAAAATTAAAAATAAAAAAGAAATTTAATTCCCAATGAGGCAGTCAGTATTGAGAGGTGGGGCCTTTAAGACATGATTGGGTCATGAGAACTCTGCCATTATGAATGGATTAATTCACTCATAAATCAATGAATTAATGGATTGTTACAAGGAAGTGGGACTGGTGGCTTTACAAGAAGAGAGACCTGAACTAAGATGCTCAGCCACCTCACCATGCGATGCCCTGTGCCACCACGGGACTCTGCAGAGAGTCTCCACCAGCAAGAAGGCCCTCAGCAGATATGGCCCCTCCACCTTGGACTCCTTAGCCTCTGTAACTGTAAGAAATCAATTCCCTTCCTTTATACATTGCCCAGGTTAGGGTATTCTATTATAAGCAAAAGACAATGAACTAATACAGGGGAACAAACATTATCACATTTACCCTGTACTTGTATTAATATTACAAAAAAATTATAGTTTTAACCTTTATATTCTAAAACATTTTGCATATTCCTATGCATTAATTGACAGAGAGAATTTTGTTTTCTTCTTTTTGTTTTCCTTTTTATTTATTTATTTATTTATTTTTAAGACAGTCTTGCTCTGTAGCCTAAGCTGGAGTCTAATCGTGCAATTGTAGCTCACTGCAGCCTCAAACGGCTGGGCTGAAGCCATCCTCTACAAGCCATCCTCCTATGCATGCACCACCACACCCACCTTTTTTTCCACAGTAATTACACTTTATCAATCTAAAAAAAAAAAATTCAGTGTCCTTGGTCATTTCTTAGCTCTTGGACTCAACTTATCTATAAAATTTGGCGGTTGAACTAGATCATCTCTAAGTGTTTCAATTCAAGTTTATATATAATAAGATGAAGTCTCTGAACAAGCTATGCGGGAAATAATCCTGGCCATAAGACATTTAGGGTATTTCTGAATTAGTTAAAGAAAGCAAAGCTTTTGGAACAGAAACTTAAAAATAAAAAGGCTTAAATAAGACTTGAGTTCTTGTCCTTCTCAGGTAACTTTCCAACCACCATAGGATGCAAAGGAGCCCTGATCCTGACATCATTTAGGAACTCTGGTTACTTGTTCTTCCACTATCCCCTAGGCTGGTGTTTCCAAGGGGAACTCCTGTCTAACATTTCTTGGAAAATATGTATGTTTTCCCAAATCATGAATCCTTACAAAAAAATCAGTTGAGAAGTGAGAAAACCAGGAAAATGTACCATAATTTTCCCATAAGAATTAAAACATATCACCATGTGTAATCATTGGTTGGAAGCACTCTAAAGGAAAAACAGTGGCTATCAGTCAGTCTTTTTTTGAGATGGAGTCTTACTCTGTCACCCAGGCTGGAGTGCAACCTCCACCTCCCAGGTTCAAGCAATTCTCCTGCCTCAGCCTGAGTAGCTGGGACTACAGGAGTGTGTCACCATGCCCGGATAATTTTTTGTATTTTTAGTAGAGATGGGATTTCACTGTGTTATCCTGGATGGTTTCAATCTCCTGACCTCGTGATCCGTCCACCTCGGCCTCCCTAAAGTGCTGGGATTACGGGTGTGGGCCACTGCGCCCAGCCAGTCAGTCTTTTTTATAGTCATTGTTATAAGTGTGTGTTCCTGTCCCTGCCTGCTGTTAATGAGCCAATTCTGCAAATAAAATAAATATTAATCAGTTTATACATATAGTACAAAGCTTACAGATGGTATTAGAAGAAATAATAAGTTTTAGAAGCAAAATAATTCCTTAATTTGGCAATTTCAACATGTGATTTAATGTATAGTTCTGAAACTTGCAGGGAGAGCTCAGTGTTACATTATTCTAATACTACCCAAATAATGTTAATTGGCATATGCCACTATTTGAGTCTTCCTCATAGGTTAAAATTCTTTGTAAGTATGTTAACAGAAGAAATGCAAAAAGAAGAAAATATGAATGTTGTGAAATACTCCAACATGAAATCAGAAACTGATCTAAAGTCTGAATTTTAAAAAGCAATTCCATTTCAAAGCAAAACTAAAACCAGGGCAAGTCTGCCAAATATTTTAATAACTTAAAAAAGCAAATGAGCTAAGTCAGAGTTGAACAATGAGAACACATGGACACAGGGAGGGGAACATCACACACCGGGGCCTGTCGGGGGGGGTAGGGGAGAGATAGCATTAGGAGAAATACCTAATGTAGATGATGGGTTGATGGGTGCAGCAAACCAGCATGGCACGTGTATACCTACATAACAAATCTGCACATTCTGCACATGTATCCCAAAACTTAAAGTATAATAATAATAATAATAATAAAGCAAATGAGCTTATGTGAAGCCACATGTAACCTAGCAATCAAACTGAAGATGCTTTTGTACAAAATTTTAACCATTCAAGCAATGTTAACACAATATAAAAGAGAAGTTTTTGTAACTTCATTATTTATCACAAAACAAACAGTAAGACTATCAGGACAGTTGGTGCTTTGTGTGTTTAAAACATTTTTAAATCTCAAATATTTGTGGTCATTTCTTTGTTGATAATTCTGATTTGGAATTTAAATTGTATTAATATTCCTTTCTTTTTAACATTTTCTATTATCAGAGTCTATATCAGGTAAAGATTATTTCTATAAGCTATAGAAGTATATAATTTTACCACTACATGTTGGTTCACAGTAATAATAAACCACGTATGTATCATTACATTATGTTTGTCTTCTTAATAAAATCTCTGAAACTTTCAGCATAAACCTATCATTAAAAATGTGTACTTTTTGGTTGTTATGATCACTAATTAAATTTAAAAACACATAAAGTGTGATTTTTAAAATACAGAATAACTTGTGACTTGGAGAATTCCTGAGGTAACTTCATCCTCAATCCCAAATATTAATTCATATCCATGGGAAATCTGAAAACATGATCTGTTATCCTCATTGTAAGTTGAAGTCAAGAACAGCTAGCATGAATGGTAAAGAGAAAGCGTCCAAGACAAGCAACCTCCTTTCAAGCAAGTGGGACAGAAATCATACACATCTTTCAATCTCATTTCAGTGAGAACTTAGTCAAGCAACCACTCTCGGCTTCTGTAGCTAGGCTGCTGTGAACCCAGGAAGAGCAGGGTAGACCATGGAAGACACAGCAATCTGCCACAATATCCTCATGTTTTATACTTAAACCATCTGTCACGTTTTCAAAAGTAAATGAAGGTAGTAATGAATTTGTATCCAATTGAATATTGTGTTTTGATATATACAGTCAGACATAATTTTCTTTGTCTTTGATTACCACGAAACTTGGGAAAAAAGAAGGTGCTTAAAGAGTAGCATGACACGTATTTTAAAATATATAGAATATTTAAGAATAATTTAGAGTCAAGACTGTATCTGTAACAGCCATAATGAGAAGTGATGTATAGATGCGCAGATGAAAATAAGAAAACTGGGAAAACATGAGGCAATAATAACGATAAAGGATATCCCTCCAGTATAATGAAGAGAATAAAAAGATCCTTGTGTCTTTTTACTTGCAACAGAAATTTTAAGCTGTTTGGATCCAAAATGCTTATGTTTGTAATATATAGCACATTCATATAAATATAAATTGTATATGGGTCATTGCCAACCCTAGGTTAGGTTGCCACTTTAGACATTAGAGTCTTGATCTGAATAATCAAGTAGGGACCAAGACAAGTCCACTTCTTACCTTTCTTGCAGGGATTCTTTCATGAAGTCAATAGACTCCCGACAGCCTTGTTGAGAAGGACTGAACCCAGACAATTACAAGAATTATAGTCACTTACATCTTAGCACTAATTAACACCAAAAAATGAATAAAAATTTTACAGTGAGTGTCTGCTATCCATTTCCTGATCATCCTAGCCAAAGAACTGGTAAAAACCACTCTTTAAGAGTAGCTGAAGGAAAAATCTGTTCAGATTTGGTATTAACTACTTTTTTCTCTCTTTGTCTTAGCTGAGCCTCCTCTGTGTGTCACACACTGTGTTTGTCCCTTGTTGGTCTAAGCAGACATTGATTTGTTCTCCATATTATGTTACGAGTTACCTTGAATGCCCAGACCTCTGCCACTGTATTGGTAAAGAGCAAAGAACTATAAGATGCTGCATGTTTCACTTATTTACCCAGGAATGCCCAGAGAGTCCACAATGGCATGCCCTCCGACTCTGTTTTACATTTTCTGTGTTCTCGACTACTGGAAGAATGTTTTCTTAATTAGAGTTAAAGCAATATGAAAAATATGCCTACTATGCAGCAGGAATATGGTAGTAGTGATACTTCCTAGAGATTATTAATAAATACACTCCTTAGTAACCTTTCTTGAGTTTTTGCATTAACTCTGTTTTTAAAGCATTCTTTAGTGATAACATTTTACCAACAGCCCCATTCAACATAAAAGAGAATTAACCGAGTCTACACAAATCGTTACTTGAAATACCTGTTAAACCATTTTATTTTGCATCTCTGTACATGTGTGGTATGCAGCTGTGAAAGCAGGCTAAGGTAATGACTGAATGCCCACATGTGTACAGTCCCTCTTGTATCTACACAGCTATTAATATCCTTTATACTGCTCTGTTTCCGCAGATTGGCCACTTTTGTCAATAAAGCATCATTCAGTGGTTGCTTAATTCAGAAGCAAATGCTAAAGCGTTAATGGGGGCAATCAGGAATCTGAAAAACTACAGAACCAATCTCTTGACATATCTTCAAAACTCAGTGAAAATATTGTACAAATTGTCCAATGTTGATGATCTCCCTTTACTTTCTATCCTTTGAATGCCTGGCCTGACTGCATACTGAATCTATGCTTCTGTGATTGGAAAGCAAAATTGGACATGCTGACCTTGTTTAACAGTCTTCACATAATGCTAGTCACTTGTAGTCTTACACTGATTCATTATTTTAAGAAAAAGTGATAATCCTAAGAATGCTTCATTTCTAACCAACTTAAAAACAGGAGAAAAAGTATAGAGACAGAAGACGTCAGAACAGAAAATGAGAAAACCTTTGTTTCATTCCCACAGCTGTCTCTAGGTAATATTTGGTGGTCATCAATCCTCTCCAGATCACTGTTTTCTCATTTACTACATGAAAGGCTCAGACTAGAGGATAGCTCAGCTCCCATTAAAAGATTCTGTATAGAAAGAACCTTTACAAAACAAATCAAGTAGAACAACAGCTGTGAGGGAAAGCAATCTATCCTAGGGCTGAGAGCATGAATCTGAAGTCAGAGAGGTTCCAGGACCCAGCTGCTTGAACTTGAGAGAACCAGTTGTCATCATCCGACAATATGTTGACCATCCCACAGATTGCTAGGGAGATTCAAATAGATAATTTATGTCAAGCACTTAGCATAATTTATGGTACTTGTAGCTAAATAAATAACAGCTATTAATATTTTACATGGATAGCATATAGTGTAGAATTCGAATAGCATACCAGGTTTTTACATTCTAAAGTTATAATTTAAGAGGTATTGATGTGACCCAGAGTTTACCCAAATCCTAAGAAAAGAGTAGCAAAAGAAAACATGCCCAAATACTGAGGCCCAGAGTACTTCGTTAGACTGCTGCAAGGACTGGAAATGAGGTATGCAAAACCCTCATATATAGAAATACATTAAATAGTAGCTCTTAGTTCATTGCTGCACATTGAAAAGTGTTAAATAATCAAAAGTCTATTGTCTTGGTTCACAATATATAATTATTTTTACAATGCATACACTATCATGCTTTAAAAATGTTTTTCATTTAGATTTAGATTTCATACGCAGTCCCTGGGCTAAAAAGAAATTCAATCTAAAAAGAGGATAATACAAAAGTATCAGAGGACCAAAGTAGTATACTGCCAAAAAACAGTTGTATTTGATTCCTTTCTTCAAATCATCCCCCAGAGAAACTTAATTCAAATACTTTCGTTCTTACACACGAATTGAAAACTTGCAAAGGAAAGTAGATGTATAAAAAAATATCTTAAAAAGAAGTTAAAGATTTATTAAGATTGGAAAAAGTAAAGGAAAATAATTATATTTTTCATTACAAATATTGAAAGATAGCCAATTTCTGTTTCCTGCATTTAATACTTGTGGTTGCCCAACACAGCCATTTCACATTTGTTGTGGAAGCAATTGTTTCAGCTTCTGGTGATATACCGGGACTGAAATAATAACCTAACTTTGCAGGTTATTTATAATACAGGTTAATTAATATTGTCCTCACATATAAAAAACATACTTTCTATGATGATAATCATACTCTTCTCCCTCACTTTTAAAATCAGTTTCAAATATTGCCTATAAAGTAATCCTCTGCTGTAATGTTTACATATCTAAAGCATTCCTTTGATTTTGCATTGCCTTCAGAATCAAAATTAAGTTTCTGGCCTGGTTGGTCAACATCATCCATCATGGTGCTTCTGGGAATTGGCTTTCCAATGTTTCCCTAAATCAGATTGAGCTTTCTATCCGGCTTCCCTCTTCTTCCACTCTCCAGTCATTCCCTTCTCCTTAAACTCTTCTCTTTTGCTCTGTATATCTGACATGGGTTGTCTGTTCATCTGCAAAACCACTTTCTTCCAAATTTCATTCTTCTCATCATCCCTCTACTATGAAAATTTTCAAGCTCTGAACTTGTCTATTGCAAACGTAGTTCATGAAAACAATCTCTTCTGCAATCTTTCTTGAGTGTAGTCTCGTAGTTCACCAAGAATTGTTTTAAGTTTTACCCTATGTTTTTTAAGTTTACCCTATGTTTATCTCTGTTTTATTGGTAATGCCTACCTCACTCTAGTATTCAGTCCAAATATCTAATTACTCCTACTGGCAGTCAGTCAATAAATATTTACTGGACCAGTCTGTTTTAGGCACCAGTTCTCTAGCAGTAGATAAAAGTCTCTGCTCTCTTAAAGTTTACATAATAGTGGAAGAAAAAGAGACAAATATTTAAGCAACAACAAAAAAAAAGATGATTCTACATAGTGATGGTATTGTATGTGCCCATAAAACACTCATAAGTGATTATGACCATCGTCGTTCCCCTAAAGTCCTTGAGATATTCTGTAAGCAAAACATCATGATCATTTATCTAAAGCCTTTGAGATATCCTGTAGGCAAAACATCCTAAATGGGCTGATCATACTGACTTATAGCACATTCAGTTATCTTACAGAAGACCTTAACCAGCTGCATTATACTCACTCACAGAATTTTGATAGCCACAAAAATCTTGTAAAAAAATATGCAGTGTGATGCGATTTCAGTGCTACCTGCTAACATTCATTTTTCTGTTTTCTTTGTCTCGTACTCAGCGCAAGATATCCATTTTCTCTTTTGCCTATGCTAACAGTAAAGCCTCAGCCACTCTCGTGTGCACTGATTTGCAGCCTAGTCTAGCCTCATATGCAGTCAGAGATGACATTCTAATACAGTCCATCACCATCAAGGGTCAAAACTTTCACAATTTCCTTTTGCGTGGCTTTGATCCACATCAAAAGAAAACCAAAGCCTGAGAAAAGGGCACCACCTGCATGTTTGTGTTTATTTAGAGCATGCTACTTCAGTGGAAAAAGTCAAGAACTATTTAAAAAATATCAACAATACTAAAAAGAAGAAATTTGTAAGTTATATGTAAACTTAAGTCTTACAGACCTTATGTAAAGAGCTTTGTATGAAGAGGTTTTCACTGCATATATAAGAAAAACCTCAGTATTTAAAAGTAATGTAGTTTTGTATTTTTTCCATTATAAAATAAAATAAGGAATATGGTACAGATATTATTTTTTTTAACTCTGTGGTCAAAATTTGTCAATAATAGAATAAAATTCTGCCTTCTATTAAATATGCACATAGTCGAAGTAAGCTGAACCAAAAATAGTCACTACTTTTATCAAATTTATATAACATTAATGAAAACAAAATATAATAAATATTTTCAATTAAATATTTAGAACTTCTAGCTCCACTGCTAGTTATATTTATTAATTTTCTAAGAGTTCAGGAAGAAATTCATTTCTAGAAGACCAACATTTCACCAGAGTCCTCTGGCAAAATTCAATTTTAATTATAATTCATAATTATTAAGAACATAATTTATCTTTTTTGGGAGAGTAGGTAGAGTCCTCTAATCTGGGCAAAACCATTTGGGCCTTGGGGATCTATAATTTATTTCCTCTCAGCAAGATAATTAACCTAGAAGGATGCCCTTATTCTCTTTAAAACTGTGGGAAATGTTCATAGATTTTTTTTTCAATAGTAAATTCATTTCTCATGTGAACATTTTATACAGGATGTTTTGGTATGAAATTCCATCCTACCACTTTTTGGCTTTTATTAATATATCAGTTATGTCACTAGGCCCTACAGCAACCATGGGAACAAGTTATTATTACACCTGATTTCAAGACAAGCAGCTGAAGACAGAGGTCAGGTGACTTACACAAAATCACTAAGTTTTCAAGTAGAGCTGGGCCCTCAATTTCTTGCCTCAGCCACAGGCCCTGTCCACTCTGAGAAAATCTTAAGTGGTAGCACCAGTACACAAAAAGAAGAAAAACAAATGAGGATTCTGCAGATAACCCAACCATAGGAATCCCAAGTGATCAGTCAGAGTCATAGGGAATAGCTCAGATCCATACATAAGCAGGTGGTCACAAGGTGAGGAAGGGATCAAAGGCCAGCAGCTTACCTACCTAGAACTCTCATTGCAACCAGCAGGTTCCCTGATCAACAGCAGACATTGGCCACTGTCGTTCAGGAATGGAGAGTCAGGGCCTAAAGGGTTTAGACCTGCCTTCTGTGGGTAGGTGATGGGAAAAACCTAACGGGGTGCTAGGGAGTAATGTTACTCCCAACAGGAGCCTTTCACTCATCTGCCTCTGTGAAGTGCAATGATGTCCTTTTATTTCCTTTATTTATGTTATATTTAGTATGAAAGGTAAGTAGAAAAGTTTCAATAGTGTTCTCTTTTGATGCATATTAAGACCTCAGTATAAGAACTATACAGTTTACCAGCTAATTAGGTTTGCGAAAAAATATGTGAAGAAATGATTAAAAAAAAAAGATTGAAAAATATATGAAGAAATGATGAAAAAGAAATTTGGTAATCATGAGATTTTATCAAAAATTTTGACCAAAGAATCCTTAAGAAGAATTACCACTAAATGGAAAGAATGCTTAATTGTTTTTAATAGAATTTTCTATTTTTGTTTCTTATTTGCTTTTATAATTTACATGTTTACTTTTACTATGGAAAGTTTCAAATGTACACAAAAGATGAAAGAATAGCATAATAAACCTCTATGTAGGCACCACCTTGGGGCAACAATTCTGGTCAATCTTGTTTTATCTATAACATGCCAATGCTCCAAGTCCCAGATTATAGAAGCAAATCTCATATCATCAATTCATCCATAAATATTGAAGTATTTCAAAAACTTTTACCCAATACCATTATTACTTTAGAATTAATAGTCATTACCTAATACCGACAAATACCCAGTTACTGTTCAAATTTCCCTAATTGACTCATAATTTTTTAATTTGAAATTAATACATATGTCAATTATCTCAATTGAGCTATTCCACAATGTATACATATTTCAAAACATCATGTTGTACACAATAAATGGATACTTTTTTAAAAAGTATTTTTAAAAAATAGAGACAGGGTCTCGCTCTGTCACCCAGGCTGGAGTGCAGTAGTGCCATCATAGCTCACTGTAGCCTCAAACTCTTGGGCTCAAGCAATCCTCCTGCCTCGCCTCTGGAGCGGCTGGGAGTATAGCCATGCACTACCATGTCTGACTAACTTTTTTATGTTTTGTAGAGATAGGAGCTCACTATGTTGTCCAGGCTGGTCCTGAACTCCTGGCCTCAAGCAATCTTTCCACCTCAGACTCTCAAAGTGCTGGGATCATAGGCATGAGCCACCACGCCCAGCCAATATATACCAATTTTGTCAATTAAAAGCAAATAAAATAAATGTTTTAAAAGGTTCCAGCATGTTTCATACATTGTTACTGACCAATAGGTCTCATGTCTCTTTAATTCAGGTTGCTACTCTTTCTTTCCTTCTTGGAATTCACTTTTTAAGCAAACCATAGGACTTTTCATAGTCTGGGTCCTGCCCATTGCTTCCTTGTAGTGTTGTTTCACCTGTTCTCCCATCCCCCATATTTCCTGCAAATTGATAGCTGAATAGGACTTTCATGTCATTTTCATACACTCTGCGATGACTGCTAAGAAATTTCATCTCTTTGTCTTTGCACTTTCCTGCTGGCTCATCTTTCTCAATGAACTTGCTCATTCATTCATGATGCAACAATGAGTACCTACTGCACACACCCTAGCACTGAGCACCAGGTGCAAAGATGACTGTGACATTGAAGTGAGGCCTAGAGCTATGCTTACCAAAAACACAGCATTGATCAAAACTTCCTTTTACAAATGCAGAACAAAATAATTTAATTTTTAACTCTGTAAGAAAACTACTATTCTTGTCTTCCTTTTTAGGTGAGGAAACTGAGGTTTAGAAACTTTCATGATTGTTCTAAGTTACATGACAAGTCTTAGAATAAAGTTGGTGTCCATGTCATGAGACATAAGGAGCACAGTCTTTGTAATCACACCAGCCTGGTTTGAATCTTATAATGCAATAACATGATACATTCCACTGTATGTAAGATATGATGTATTTTACTGTAATACTGTGTCTTCGTCCATTTTCTGCTGCTACAGAATGCTACAAACTGAGTAATTTATAAATAGCAGAGATTTACTTGGCTCTGTTCTTTACATGATTCTGGAGGCTGAAATGTCTGAGCATGATGCCAACATCTGGCCAGTGGCATCCTGTGGCTGAAGGGTGGAAGGGCAAGAGAGCTCATGTCAAAGAAGCCTCACTTTTATCAGAAAGCAGCTCCCACTGTAACTAATCCATTCACGAGGATGACACTCCCATGATCATCACTTCTTAAAGATCCCATCTCCCAATACCATCACAATGGCAATTCAATTTCAACATGAGTTTTGGCAAGGATGTTCAAACCATAGCATACTGTAATATGATGTACTTCACTGTAAGTTTTTTGACTTTCAGTATTTCTTTTCCACCTCTGTCTTCCCCTTCCAGAAATCATATTCTTAAAAGCCAAAGTTTTCTTTTTTAATTTTCAAAAGACAAAGATTTTGGAATTCAAAAGCTAAAGCCACAATAGATAGATAGAAATCTGCTTTCTATTTAGAACGAGAGGAGAGCCAGATTACTCTACCCTAAAGGGTAAGGCTATGCCTAGAGTATGCAGAGCCCCAGACAAATATTTTGTAAAGTGGCTTTGCCTATATAAGAATCTGACTTAAAATATACTACAAAATTCATGGACTCATGTGAGTATAGTGACTTATCAATAATCATTTACAATAATGGGTAGAGAAGAGGTACTTCTGTATTTATTTATTTATTATCTAATCAATGAATGTAAAGATTCTCCATCCTGTGTTTGACATGAAAATTACCCAAAATCAATCCATAAACACCATCTTGGCAATTTCACACACACAAAAAAAAATATTATGCCAACCAGCAGGAGCTATCTTCCCAGCAGGCTGCCCTCCTGTGACTGGCTCAGTCATGGTGCCCTAGGACAACTTCATAGGCAACTGCACAAGACGGAACCCTTGTGCAGCAGAGAGGGTCAAAAAGTACCCCAAAAGAGAGCTAGGATCAAGGCTCACTTAGATTCCAGTCTAACCCCAAGGTGCCCTGCCCAGTTGGCATTGCCAGCCCTGGCCAGGCCCAGGCTTCAGAGAAGGACTTAGAAACTTCTGTGGAAGGTATCCAAAGCAGGGTGGGCCCACAGAGGCACAGACTCTGAAGCCCTACTTGGCAGCAATCAAAGGAAAATACTGGCAAAGTGGCATCCAGTCTAAAGGGAGGGAAGAAACAAAGGAGGGTTGACCAGGGAATGACATCACTTGAGACCCAAGACTCTGTCTCCTATCATAATTGTCTCTTTTTCACATGGGTTGATGGTTTCGTGGAGGGAAAACTATCTGTACTTGAAGAGAATTAAAGAAAATCAATATTCTCCTAAAGCTAGAACAGTAGTGATACACTCCCAGTTGCATTGGCTATATAATCTTAAGCAACTAGTTAACTACTCTGCATTTCAACGTCCTCATCTTTAAAATGGGAATGGTAATATCTGCCTCCAAGAATTGCTCTAAAGATTTATTGAGCTAATATAGAATATATCTCTTGCTTATATGAGGCACTGAATAAATGCTTTAAAAAGTTATAAATATTTTCTTTTAATTATTTAACAACCACAAATTGGTCATTACCTATAGACAGCAGCAAAAGGAAAAGAAAAGCAGTTTCTCTGTCACCAAGGAATTTGTCACTTAGCTGGAGCAATAAACACTATAGACATGAAAAACACTTAAGAACCACTCAAGTATGAATATATTAAGAAAGGTGAATGGGAATGCATTAAGGAAACAGAGACAAGACAAAAATAGAGATCGCCGCATTTGATGCAGTATTGGGGAGGCTTCCTAGAGCAGGATAGCTTTTGAGTCAGACATGTTAACAAAGTGAGGAAGACAAACCAAAGAGAGAAGGAAGGACCCCTCAAGAGGAAGAAGACTCACAGCCTGAGTTAGACCGATAGGCATGACTTTCTTAATAAAAAATGTAATTCTCAACACCACCAACATGGTCTTCGTAATTTTTTCTATTGTAACAATTGTCAGAAACAAACCCAGAAAACACGTTGGCATGCTGAAAGTTATTTCATAGGTTGCGAATAAACACAGCAAGAACCTTGCTAACACTGATCATTCAAAAACAAAGCCCTGCTGGCTTTTATATTCGATGAAGGAAATCCTGTGAATTTCCTAACTGGATCAGCATACCAATATATCCACACTGAGTTTAAAAAGGTTGGAATCCCCAGGTAAAAATGATGCCAAAGCAACCAATAGAGGTGTGAATATCAGCTAAATCAGTTGCTTGGCACCATAAAGACAGTTAAGGTCCTTCAGGCTGTAAAAACAGAGATATTTGAGCTACCGTAAATGGAGAGTTAGCTTGGAAGGAAGGAAGATAATGTCCACACAGACAGCAGTTCGTGTTCCACACTGCTCACAGAGATTAGGATGCCTTTGCATACACAGCAGTACCTCCGGCAACCCAACAGGAACTCCCATAACCACTCCCTCCTAAGGGGCATCCATCACTGCCTACTCAAGCGCTCTGCGTGGTGGTATGCTAATAAATGGTTTAACAACAGGTTCTGTGAGGGCTGATCCCTGATTTGAGGTTTTTTCCAGTTTCTGTTCTGTAAAAATCCCCATGGTGACCAATTTCAAACTAACAACATGCCATCACAGAACAGAGATGGGGAGACACAAGCACTGTGGATTCTTAGAGTACCGCTACAAATGACTCAAAAACTCTGACTCGGCTTCTCAACTCTCCTGCTCAATGGGTTAACTGTTATCTCCTTCTTCCTACTTTATAGTTGCTTCATACTACCTTATTTCTGTGAGTTTGTGTGTGTGTGTGTGTGTGTGTGTTTTGTTTGTTTGTTTTTTGCCACCATCCTTGTGTTTCATTATTCAAACTCTTGAAGAGAAGGAACCTGATTGAATCAGCCATTCCCCAACCAAGAGGAAGAACTCCACATGGTTAGAGTTGCCCTGCCAGACTACCTCCCATCTCTAATCCAATCAGCTGTAATTGTCAGCAGGTGACCCTGTTCCAGGAAGAGAAGGCTCTGTCCTGCAAGGCACAAGACCTTTTCGGAAGGATGGAGTCTAATACAGCATGTGACTTGAAGGGGCTATCCAGTACTTTGCAACATGAGGAATTAAGTACCTGACTTGTGTTTGTGTTCAATTACTTGCTGTAGTGTCATTTAGAAATGTTTTCATCTAGATCCCCCTTCTGATGGCTTTCTCAGTTTCACACAAATCAGTGTCACTCCTGAGAGGGAGCCACTGTGGTAAATTGCTAAGAACTATGAATGGGAGTAGGAGACCTGGACCTGGGTCCATCCATTTACTTTTCTTTTTCCGTGACCTTGGACAATCTCACTTCAACTTTCCAAACCTATGTTTCCTCATTTATAAATGAGAAAATTGCTCCTACCCTACCCAATTCCAGGTGATATTTTACTGGAATAAGAAAGAAGAGACAGAAGGTAGAGGACTGTTCTCACAGCAGGGGATTTAATTTTTTTTTAGCCAAGTTAACCTTTTTTTTAAACATGTAGGTCTTGAGTGTGTAAAATCAGAGGTACTCTGACTAAAGGAGAGGACAGTAAGGTGAACGGGCTAGGGCCCAACCTGTGTGGCCTCCTTCCTGCATGTTCTGTATTCCCCTAAACTAGGGAACCCCGGAGTTCCAGGAACAGAGCTGGAAAGTGACTAGACTATACAAAGGCAAGATATTTTCACATCCAGAATTTTTCCTCTTGTGTCAACTTGGAACAACAAAAAAATTCCCCACAAAAACATTTAGTGATTCTAGAAATAAAAAAGTATCTCTGGCAAATTTTATTGGGATAAAAATAAATCGAGAAGTATTTTAAGAAGTACTGAGGCTATGGAATCAGAATTTCTAATCCTCTACTGTGAACTAAATCATAAATGGCCCTTACTTCTACAAAAGCTACAGTAGAATGTGTGGTATTATTGTTGCTGAAGGGATGGATAAAGAAATAATTTAATTTTATCCCAATCCTCAATCTTTATTTTTCCTCTTATATTTCTGTTTACTATGACACACACAATCTGATCTGAATTGTAATGATTGGAAATATTATATTTGCAAAAGTGTGGTTAATATTATTAGTAGCAGTATTACTATCATTAGTATTATTATATTATCCTTTATACTTATCCTGTAAACCATTTTCTTGGCTTTATCAATGTTTTAGATATTATTGGGTAGATAAATATCAAAGGAGGCTTTATATCTTTAAAAAACATTTGACCTAATAGCAAAACATCAGTTTCAAATCTTTTTATTCTTAATAAGGGTATAGGTTTAATTAAAGTGAGAGATGGCGAGGTAGATAAATATAATAATGTAAACAGGGAAATGCCATCTCTACTAAAAATACAAAACTCATCTGGGCATAGTGGCGGATACCTGTAATCCTAGCTACTCGGAAGGCTAAAGCAGGAGAATTACTTGAACCCGCTGAGACCACGCCATTGTACTACAGCCTGGGTGACAAGAGCAGAACTTCATCTCAAAAAACAACAAAAAAGGTGTGTGTATAGATATATATGTTTTTAAAATAAATATATATAATGTAAACAATTTGTATTTAAAATAGATATAATGTAAACAATATGTATTTAAAATAAATAGATATAATGTAAACAACAAAATAAAAATACTTTCACATTATTATATTTTATAGTCATTTTAAATTAGGTAAGAATAGACAGATAGTGTTTTGTTTCTAATAATTTCTGCAGCCAAAGGTAGAGGCCGTAATTAATTTGATCATCTCCCAGCCTGTGTCAGATAGTCATTGTGTCAGTCAGGGTCCCAACATGAAACAGAGTTATTAGGTATAATTCCAGGAAGGATTATTTACAATAAAAGCTAATTGTAATATTAAGGGGTGGGTAGGGTACAGGGGCACTGCTAAGGATCATGCAGGAACCCAGAACTTGCAGCAGGAGCGCTGCTACCACACCGAGGACTGAAGGGATGAGGAGAGAGCAAAGTTTCAAGTGTCCAGCAGGAGGAAGAACTGCATAGACCAGTGCTGTTCCACAGAAAGATAACGAGGCCCAAAAACGCCATTTAAACTTTTCTAGAAGCCACATTTTCTAAAAATAAACAAGGAAGATTCATTTTCATAACCTATTTTAATCCAATATGTCACATCAACATTTCATTGATAGAAAATTTATTAATGAGATATTTTACAGTCTTTTTTTTCACATCCACTATTCAAAGTTTAGTGCCTATTTTATACTTATAGCACAGCTTAATTTGGACTTGCCACATTTCAAGGGTTCAATAGCCACAAGTGGCGGTGGCTCCTGGACTGGACACAGAGGCATAGAGCAAAGACTGCCTCAATCTTCTCCTGGGGTCAGGGTGGGAGGGAAAAGGACATTGGGTTAACCTAACCAGAGGCCACAGGCAGAAGAGCCTGTTGATATAGGGCAGGAAGTCTGAATATAATAATTTCTACTATCTCTAGCCATCTTGCAGACTGTCAGATAGTCCCAGAATCAGAAATGCAGAGGCATGAATGTAGAGAGGTTTGACTGAATATAGCAAGTATTGAATTAAAATGTTATTCTACCCTAATTGTACCTATCCTGTGTGACAAGCATTTCTGGAAATGGTAGGAATAAGAAGATAGGGAGGCAAATATGCCAACCAGGCAACATTCCATGAAACTAATTACTTGGGATGATTTAGGCAAGAATATGCTGATACCAGAATTCATTCAACACAGTAAGTGCCCTCCGTGGATGACCAGGCACTGTGCCTAAAGACACTCTTCAGCATGAAAGTAAAAGGAAATACATTAGCCTCTTAACATACGTCATCTAAAGGAGGCACAAAGAAAGGAGAAAAGTCCCAAAAGATATTTTTCCAAGCAAAGTTCTTATTTTGTCTTATTAAATCAGATCAGTGCTTATAGATACAGGAAACCCACAACTTAAGACCCAGTCTGTTGACGGGCAGCATTTGAAAGTTGAGCTTCTATAAATTCTACCCCTATTGGTATAAATTGAATTAGTTACATTCCTAGTAAAGAGCACCAAATACATATTTTGTCCAAATATCAAATGGCTGAGTATTAAAATCAGTATTTTGCCAAAGCTGAATGTCATCATCAAAAAATGAACTTCTAGAATATGGAAATAAATCATAACTTATATACAGAAATGATTACTATAATTTCATGAAAAAAATAGTAATTAAATTTTCCAAGTACTACAATATGATATTTAAAAAATACTTTTTCAGCTGTGCCAGCTGCTAGATTGTTCCTGGAGGTCATTCACTACAGCACATTGTGACAACGAAAAGGTGCTCACTTTCAACCACGGTTGACCTGATACTGTTGAAGCACTTCATTATCTTCTTGTACTTTTTCCTTTTTTCAACTATTCTATATTCTCTATTAAATCTGAACAAAGATAATTTATCAGTGATAATTTTGTTCATGTTCTGGAAATTCATTCATGAAATTTAAAGTGACACATTATGGTTCTCACTTATCCTTATGAGATATGAAAAATCGCCAATAAAGACTTTTTCTTGAAAGACTTGTGGCCTAAATGGAATTAAGTAACTAAATACTAAATACAGTTCTTAAAAGTTATATCACTTAAAGATATTACTTAAATATAAGGATTCTATAATGATTCCAATTATGATATAGTTCCTAATAGTTTATTATTTAATTTTTTAAATGTCTCTTGGATCAAAAAGAATATAATCTTTCCTAAAGTTATCTAACATCATACACTATAAATTCATGATCATAATCTATATATTTCTTCTCTATTAAGCCATAAGAAAAATCTTAATTGAATGTTTATATAAAGTTAAATTAACAGTTATCTACAATTTATGATTTATATTTCATTTTATCTTTCAAGTGGCTGATAGAGTTCAACATATGAAGTATGTAAGGACACTTTCACCAAGTTACATTTAGGTTGCTTGATTGATGAAAAGTGAATATTAAGATATTAACTGGGCCAGGTGTGGTGGCCCACGCCTGTCATCCCAGCACTTTGGGAGGCCAAGGTAGGAAGATCACTTAAGGCCAGGAGTTCAAGACTAGCCTAGGTAACATAACAAGACCCTGTCTCTACATTAAAAATAAAAGCTTTAATTAGCCAGGCATGGTGGCATTCCCCTGCAGTTCCAGCTATTCTATAGGCTGAAGAAGGAGAATCTCTTGAGCTCAGGAGTTGGAGGTTACAGTGACCTATGACAGTGTCATTGCCTTCCAGCCTATGTGACAGAGCAAGACACTGTCTCTAAAAATTAAAATTAAATTAAATTTTTGTGAATTGTGATTATTTAAATTTTGACAAATTTTAACTATTTTTAGGAATCAGGTTTTTTTCTAGGAATTAGGGATACATTAAAATAAATAAAAAGATAACTACAAATTAAAAGATACTCTTTATTTCTATTATTGACATGTTTACATGTTTAGAGTTCATGTTATCCAATGCAGTCACATGATCATTAACCATGCAGACAAATTCAAAGATACTAGAAATGACATTGAAGTAGGAATGCAATCCTTCACCCACCCTTAAAGGCTCATCTCAAAGCAAAAATTCAATAGCAGAATTGGCCAAATACAATAGGTGAAGCCAAATTTTAGTGTATTCTTAATTCCTAGAAACCAACTTGAGGTCTTAAAAATAGTAAAAATTAGTCATAAAAATAAATAATACAAGTCACAAAATTATGCTTTGTCAAAATTTCATTAAGTGTATAAACAAAAACTTTTTAATTAAAGTTATATTGGGGGTATCTGTTTGTTTTTCTGGGAATTTTTTGCATAGATGACATTGGATGAAGCTTTTTAAAGCAAGAGTTGAATTTAGTTTTAACAAAGACTGATGTCTGGCAATCTACTTGTATTTAACAACAGAAAGCTTTCTTGTCTACATTTACATTTTGGTTATCTAAATATTCTCTTTTTTTCCTCCAAGAAGTACGACTTTTTCCTAAGGTACGTCCCAAAGAAAGGGCAGTTCTCACAGTGATTTCTCATCAAGAATGGCCTCTCCTTAGGCGACATGATATTCCTGGCTGAGTTCCTGTGAATAGTACATTAGTGGTAAAAGGCCAGATGTAGATCAAAGTTTTGAGAATCCTGGCATCTGGAAAGAATTCAAGCCACTGGTGCCCCTCTCGGTCTGCAGCTTCACTTCATGCCCTTCCAAACCCAGGAAGACTAAGCAAGATGCCATTCCTCAAATCTCTCAAATCGCAGGTGCCTCCCACCACTTTGCTCAAGCTGTCTCCTCTGCCTGAAGTACCCTCTGCCCATCTCCTCTCCCCTACTTAAAACAACCTTTTCTCATCCTTTAGGATACAATTTAGGTCTAACCCCTGCAGAAAGTTTTCCCTATCCTCCCAGGCTGGCTGTGACACCCAGCTTCACGTCGTCAGCTCCGTGGCTCTCCCATTGGACTAGTGAATCCCTGGGCAGAGCCTCTGCCTGAGTCATCTGTGTGTCTTCCACACCAGGCCTGGGGTTTGACACATAGCAGAACCTAATAATTACATTTAGCATTTCATCACTACAAAACTGATTATATAAGAATGACATCTTTATCAATGTACCCACATGATATAAAAATTAACATGGAAAAGTGGATCTCAGAACACATTTTAAGAATTCTAAAACCAAGAGATTGGAGGCACCAAAGAAGGCTCAGAGGGTAAAAGAGACTTCAGTTAAGCTGTACACACATGAAACACACCAAATGTCAGGCTCCAAGAGGAACAAGCACTAAATAGGCCAATGCTCCGCGGGGAAGAAAGACGAGAGAAGAGGAAGCAGATTACAAAGGCTATGGTCATCTACAGCTCATGTCTTAAAAAGAAACAAGTTGCTAAAAGAAAGTAATCTTTCTAGCTCTGATAAAATGTTCTGAATTTTAAAATTTCCATTATCAAGTATCTAGAATTTTATAAAGGAGACAAAAATACTACATTTTTCATCTCATATGAACAAGCAAATATATCTACAAGAACAGAAGGTATGATCCAATATTATTTTAGGCTCTTTTCCAAAGAGCAAACAAAAATCCAAACTAAAATGAGAGCGAAAGAAGGAAATGGAAATAATAATAATAATAAACTGAACATAACCACTCATTCCCCAGAGACTCTACCCTGCCCTTCCTACCTCTGCCAAAGGACTAATAATGAAGAAAAATAAAAAGGCATGTCTTGGCCTCAATGCAGTGCTGGAACTTATTAGTAACTATCTTAAAGGTTGAAAGGATCTTCAGCCAGAAGAACTGGCAGCCCTTAAAATGAGTGAGGCAATGGTACAGATGGTTCCCTTGGACATGGTACCATGCCAGTCCATGACAGTAAAGATCTTCAGAAACTCAAGCTATGTATTACCATAACATTGCACAGTATTTCATGAAGAAAATGTTTTTCTATTTATGTCCTATAAAATTCAACCAAAATAATTATTAACCAGGCAAAATGGTTAATAATTTTATATAATAATTATTACAGGCAAAGGCATTGGAAGATGCTATGGTGTCTATATACCATTGTAACGTCTCACTAAAGTTGTTTTACAAAGGAATTTTCTGCCTAAGAGAATGGATGAAAACTTGACAGGATGTCACACAAAAGTACAATTCCAGTGATACTTCATATATCTTAACAGAGGTTATATCTTACTGTAGCTGATTATTATTATAAGAACTATCCAAAATCTTATGATGGAATTTTCTTTTTCAAGAAATACTTCTTATACTTGCAGATCAAAGGCACAATAGGTATTCAACTAGTACGTACAGGATTTGAATCTAAATCTTGTTGACATCATTTTTCACTTAGAATAAAATTCTAAAATGTCACATAAGCCATGTAAGTGCAATACATTTTCGCGATATAAAGGATGTTCACTTTTCCTGCTAAATTGGAATGTATTTTAAAAGGGAAGTTATGGTGGCTAGAAGGTTGGAATGCTATTTTGCTAAAGTGTGGGTCAGGGGAAGCAATATTCCCAGGGAAAGGCTGATTTCCATCTTTCTCTCTCCCCTAAGTCTGCTCATAAGGCTAGGTCACTTGCTGAAACTTCTTACTGATTTTATTAGTCTGTCTGTGAACTACCTTGAGTTTTTTCTCTTTAATCTCAGTTTTCTCTCTTTCTTTTTAATTCTTATATGTCTAATTGCTTTGTCTTATTTCATTGTCTAAGATACCCAATATAAACCTGAATAGAAGTAATGATAGCGGAATTCTTTGTCTTAATCCCCATCTAAGTAGAAATAATTCTAAAATCTCACTGTTACATATGTTTACTCTAGGTTTTTTCTCTATATGCTTTAGTAGGTTAACGTAGTTCCTTTTGATTCCTAGTTTGCTAAAAAAAAAAAAATTATCATGAGTGAATTTTGGATCTCGTCAAATGCTATTTCTGTAGCTATTAATGAAATTCCTATATTTTGTCAAGAACAATGAAGGGAGTGAATTGTTTTCTATTACTATTATTACTTTAAGTTCTGGGATACATGTGCAGAACATGCAGGTTTGTTACATAGGTATACACGTGCCATGGTGGTTTGCTGCACTCATCAACCCCTCATCTACATTAGGTATTTCTCTTAATGCTATTCCTCCCCTAATCCCCCACCCCGACAGGCCATGGTGTGTGATGTTCCCCTCCCGGCATCCACATGTTCTCATTGTTCAACTACCACTTATGAGTGAGAACATATGGTGTTTGGTTTTCTTTTCCTGTGTTAGTTTGCTGAGAATGATGGTTTCCAGCTTCACCCATGTCCCTGCAAAGAAAACAAACTCACCTTTTTTATGACTGCATAGTATTCTATGGTATATTTTAACCTACTTGCAAGTTAACAAGTTAGCCTGCCACCATTCCATGGGTGTCAGCAAAAGATGTGAGACTCCAGGGTCAGAATTAGAGGACTTTTGACCCATGTGACAGCATGCATCATTAACATCATATTCATTTGTGTCTTTTTTTTCTTGATTATTCCTGCTAAAATTTGCCCATTGAATTTGTTCTTTCAAATTACTGGTTTTGGGTTATGTTGATCTATGTTTTGGGGGTTTTTTGACTTCAGTAATATTTATTCTCATCTTTGATATTCCTTTTAATCATTTTTAATCTTAATATATTCTGTTTTTATTCTTCTAGTTTCCAAAATAAAACATGAATCATTTATTTTCACAATTTTTTCTTTTTAATAAAGTTACCTCAAATACTGCCCTCATTACCTCTCACAGGTTTTGATATATGGTACTTTTACTTTTGTACAGCTTTTATTTATTTTTTTATTATTTTTTTTTTAGAAAAAAGAATGAAAGAGAAAGAAAGAGGAAGAGATTTTAGAAAAAGAGAGAAAAGGTGAAAGAAACAGCAAAAGAAAGAAAAAAAGAATGAAAGAGAGAAAGAAAGAGGAAGAGAAAGAAGGAGAGAGAATGGGATTCTTGTTTTATTGCCCAGGCTAGAATACAGTCTAAAAATGGGTATTAGAAACCTCTTTTATGCCAATAATTGTGTCTAACAATGGAGACAGGACGGAATAGGGGATGAAAATAACAAATAAGCAGCCAACCAATATTTTATTTAAACCTGTGAAATGCTATGCAATTGCTGGGGAGTGATTTACTTCCAGTTATGTGGTCACTTTTAAAATAGGTATAATGTGATACTGAGAAAATTGTATGTTTTGTGGATTTGTGGG
>CAUYQU010024597.1:0-16725 GCA_963574635.1 Cheracebus regulus | reverse complement strand
TTTTTCTGTTTTTGAGAAGGAGTTTCACTCTTGTTGCCCAGGCTGGAGTGCAATGGTGCGATCTCGGCTCACCATAACCTCTGCCTCCTGGGTTCAAGCAATTCCCCTGCCTCAGTCTCCCGAGTAGCTGGGACTACAGGCACAGCCACCACGCCCAGCTCGTTTTTTGTATTTTTAGTAGAGACAGGATTTCACCATGTTAGCCAGGATGGTCTTGATCTCCTGACCTCGTGATCTACCTGCCTCGGCCTCCCAAAGTGCTGGGATCACAGGCATGAGCCACTGTGCCTGGCCCGTCTCGATCTCTTGACCTCATGATCCACCCACCTTGGCCTCCCAAAGTGCTGGGATTACAGGCATGAGCCACTGCAGCTGGCCTCCTCAATCTTTTATAACCCAAATCAGGACAAGGAGGACAGGGCTAAGGAAAAGGAAAATGTAGGGACAAGGGGCAGGCTCAACTACTGGCTGTTCTGCAAGCCCACCAGCCCCTTCCAGGTTGCCTTCAGGACACTCCTCCAGGTAACTGCCATCAGTGGGAAAGACTAGGCCACTAGAGAAGGAATTGCCCAAATGGAAGGATGCTACACTAGCTTATCCCATGTGCCGTAAGTTTGGCTCCTGGAAGGACTGTCCCAGGAGCTAAAAGGCCTCCCAGTCAGACCCCTACCCAATAATGGCCTTGAACTGAATGAAGAGGCACTCCAATTACCAGCTTCCAAATCAGACGTTGTCCTTAAAGGAACCAAGCCAAGAGCAACTCTGGAAGTGGCAGGTAGGACTCTACAAATTTCCTTTGAAATACAAGAACTGTCTACTTTATGCTAACTTCCTTCTACAGGCAACTTTCCTCTAAATCTTGTCAGGTAATGGGGGCAAGTGGCACCCCCTCCATCAAAAGTCAGACCCCTTTATTTCTTTCTGACATCTCTACTTAAAACCTGAGGAGCCTTCTATATTTGTAGCCAGTTATTACACCAATGCCTCTCCACTAACTGGACTGGAATGTGTGTCATAGGCTGTGTATCCCCAGACATCTTCAAAGCCCCTGGCAATCTCTCTCTTCCAGTACCAATCTATGGGCATCCCATCTTTCCCAGGGTGAAGAGGGGTATCCAATTAATTCCCCTTCTCGCTAGACCTAGCATTATATCTAGTATGGGAACCAGAATTGCCAGAGTCACAGAAGCCTCCTTGACCTATGGCCAACTCTCAACAGAAACAGCCAACATTGATACCATGGCTAAAACCTTAATAGCCGTGCAAGAACAAATTGACTCTTTAGCAGCCATAGTCCTCCCAAATCACCGAGGACTACATATGTTAATGGCAGCACAGGGAAGAATTTGTTTAGCCTTAGATGAAAAATGTTGCTTTTGGTTAAATCAATCGGGAAAAGTACAAGACAACATCAGACAACTCATAAATTGAGTCTCTTATTTACAGGAACAAACTTCGCAGTGTTGGTTAGATTGGGAAGGAACACGGAAATGGTTCTCCTGGGTTGTCCTCTTTTCAGTCTTTTCAGGCCCACTTGTTAGTCTCCTACTTTTGGTCTTTTCTTTCTTTTTTTTTTTTTGAGACAGAGTCTCACTCTTTTGCCAGGCACCAGGCTGGAGTGCAGTGGCATGATCTCAGCTCACTGCAACCTTTGCCTCCCAACTTCAAGCAATTCTCCTGCTTCAGGCTCCCAAGTAGCTGGGACTACAGGTGCACACCACCACGTCCACCTAATTTTTCTATTTTAGTAGAGACGGGGTTTCACTATGTTGGCCAGGACGATCTCAATCTCTTGACCTTGCGAGCCGTCCGCCTCGGCCTCCCAAAGTGCTGGGATTACAAATGTGAGCCACCGCACCTGGCTTGGGTCCAGGTCTTCTAAATCTGATAAGCCAATTTGTTTCCTGTCACCTTCAGATCATCAAGCTCCAGATGATCCTCAGTAAGGGATACCATCCTCTCAGTATTCAAGTCACCCTTCTACAGAGGACCCCTAAATGACCTATCAATGAAACATCACAGAGGCGAAATCCTGCCCATCTCCCTTGGACCTGGCTGGACACCACTTTCACCAACCCACGGAGCCACCCTTGCCAGAATCACAGAAGCCCCCTTGACATTTTGCTCCATGAAGACATGGACCAAAAAAGAGCAAAAGTAGGAGGCTATCAAGTGGGCCTAAAAGAAGAGAGCCCAGGAGAACCCTGACAGCTAGCAAGAGGCCCAGACCACCACTGCTCCTCTGTCAGCAGGAAGCAGTTACAGAAGACTGATCTTCATTCATTATCCCAAGGACTTGGGTGTTGGACTCTTGAGTGGGAGAATGTTACAGCAGGTAGTTAGGCAGACATGAGCAGGATAGTAGAGGGCCCTCCCCCCAGGAATATCAGGCTACCACCAGGTAATGGTCAGATGGTTGTTAAATTGTCTCTCTGAAATGCTTATTGATCTCAGTCAGTGTCAGGGAAGACAGTCTCCCAATAGTCAGAAAAGACGCAGGTAATCAGCAGCTTCCCAATAAGACCTCAGGAGTTGGGTGAGTGGGCTCAAGCCTGCACACCAAGAGGGAAAATGGTGGAGGTATGATCTTCCTCTGGGGGTGTTCAACCGGTAAAGGACAATTGTCCATAGAGAGCATGTGCACAGCCTCAGTAAACGCACTGTGCATATGGTCACCCTACCAAGTGCTGACCAACACTGTGCATATGGTAGTTGAGCAACAGCCCACTCCCAAGGGAAGAATCAAGGGAAGAGAAAAGAAAATCCCAGAACAATGCCAGTGTATAAAACCCCAAGTCAGGCTGAACAGGGCACTGGGATCTCTCAAGTCATCCACTTGGCCCTCTTTCAAGTATGCTTTGCTTCCTTTCATTACTGCTCCAAAACTTTTTAATAAACTCTCGACCGGGAGCAGTGGCTCACGCCTGTAATCCCAGCACTCTGAAAGTCAGAGGCAGGTGGATCACCTGAGGTCAGGAGTTCAAGATCAGCCTTGCCAATGTGGTGAAACCTCGTCTCTGCTAAAAACAAACAAAAATAAATAAAAATACAAAAAATAAGCTTGGCACGGTGATGTGCACCCATAATCCCAGCTACTTGGGAGGCTAAAGCAGGAGAATTGCTTGAACCAAGGTAGAGGTTGCAGTGAGATCATACCATTGCATTCTAGTCTGGGCAACAAGTGGGAGACACTGTCTAAAAAAAAAAAAAAAAAAAGAAAAAAAAAAGAAAAAAAGACGAAATTTTAAGCTGTAGGTCTCATGTGGAGAGATATACCTTGAAATCACTCCAAAGAGAGAAATGAGCCTTTTCCTTAATTATCATAACTCAGTCCACATGTTCATTCCAAGGCCTTGAAATAATCCTGTTTCTTCATATGTATCTGATATGGTTTGGCTGTGTCCCCATCCAAATCTCATTTTTAATTGTAATTCCCACATGTTGTGAGAGGAACCCGGTGGGAGGTGATTAAATTATGGGGGTGGGTCTTTTCCTGGGCTGTTGTCACGACAGTGAATGCATCTCATGAGATCCGATGGTTTTAAAAACAGGAGTTTTCCTGCATGAGCTCTCTCTTTGCCTGCCACCATCCATGTAAGATGTGACTTGCTCCTCCTTGCCTTTTGCCATGATTGTGAGGCCTCCCCAGCCATGTGAAACTGTTAAGTCCATTAAACCTCTTTTCCTTCCTAGTCTCGCGTATGTCTTTATCAGCAGCATGAAAATGGACTAATACAGTAAACTGGTACCAGAAGTGGGATGCTACTGAAAAAGATATCCAGATATGTGAAAGTGACTTTGGAATTGGGTAACAGGCAGAGGTTGGAACAGTTTGGAGGGCTCAGAAGAAGACAGGAAAACTTGAGATAGCTTGGAATTTCCTAGAGACTTGCTGAATGACTTTGATGAAAATGCTGATGATATCAACAATGAAATCCAGGCTGAGGTGATCTCAGATTGAGATGAGGAAACTGTTGTGAACTGGAGTAAAGGTGACTTGTTATGCTTTAGCAAAGAGACTGGCAGCATTTTGCCCCTGCCCTAGAGATTTGTGGAACTTTGATCTTCAGAGAGATGAGTTAAGGTATCTGGTGAAAGAAACTTCTAAGCAGCAAAGCATTCAAGATGTGACTTGGGTGCTATTAAAGGCATTTTTTTTTTTTTTTAGAGATGGAGTTTCACCATGTTGGTCACGCTGGTCTTGAACTCCTGACCTCAGGTGATCTGCCCACCTCAGCTTCCCAAAGTGCTGGGATTACAGGCGTGAGCCACTATGCCTGGCTGACATTCAGTTCTATAAGAGAAGCAGAGCATAAAAGTTCAGAAAATTTGCAGACTGACAATGTGATAGAAAAGAAAATCCAATTTTCTAGGAGAAATTCAAGCTGGCTGCAGAAATTTGCATAAGCAACGAGGAGCTGAATGTTAATCACCAAGACAATGGGCAAAATGTCTCCAGGGCACGTCAGAGATCTTCAGTGCAGCCCCTTCCATTACAGGCCTGGAGACCTAAGAGGCAAAAGGGGTTTTGTGGGCTGGATCCAGGGTCCCAGCACTGGTTGCAGCCTAGGGACTTGGTACCCTATGTCCCAGCCACTCCTGCTGTGACTGAAAGGACCATGGCTTCAGAGGGTGCAAGCCTCAAGCCTTGGCAGCTTCCATGTGGTGTTCAGCCTGCGAGTGCACAGAAGTCAAGAATTGAGGTTTGGGAACCTCTGCCTAGATTTCAGAGGATCTATGAAAATGCCTAGATGTCCAGGCAAAAGTTTGTTGTAGGGGCAGGGCTCTCATGGAGAACCTCTGCTAGGGCAGTGTGAAAAAGAAATGTGGGGTTGGAGGCACTACAGAGTCCCTACTGGGGCACCGCCTAGTGGAGCAGTGAGAAGAGGGCCACTGTCCTTCAGATCCCAGAATGGTAGATCCACAGACAACTTGTACCATGTGCCTGGAAAAGTCGCAGACACTCAATGTCAGTCTGTGAAAGTAGTCAGGAGGGAGGTTGTAGCCTGCAAAACCACAGAGGTGGAGCTCCCCAAGACCATGGGAATCCACCTCTTGCATCACCGTGACCTGGATGTGAAACATGGAGTCAAAAGAGATCATTTTGGAGCTTTAAGATTTCACTGCCCTGCTGGATTTCAGACTTGCATGGGGCCTGTAGCTCCTTTGTTTTGGCCATTTTTTCTCATTTGAAATGGCTGTATTTATCCAGTGGTTGTGCCCCCATTGTAGCTAGAAAGTAACTTACTTGCCTTTAATTTTACAAGCTCATAGATGGAACTGACTGCCTCAGATGAGATGTTGAACTGTGGACTTTCGAGTTAATGCTGAAATGAGTTAAGACTTTGGGAAACTGTTAGGAAGGCATGATTGGTTTTGAAATGTGAGGACATGAGATTTGGAAGGAGCCAGGGGTAGAATGATATGGTTTGGCTGTGTCCCCACCCAAATCTCATTTTGAATTGTAAATCCCACAATTCCCATGTGTCGTTGGAGGAACCCAGTGGGAGGTGACTGAATTGTGGGGGCAGGTCTTTCCTGGGGTGGTTCTCGTGATAGTGAATGTGTCTCACAAGATCTGATTCTTTTAAAAATGGGAGTTTCCCTGCAGAAGCCATCTCTTTGCCTGCTACTATCCAGGTAAGATATGACTTGCTTTTCCTTGCCTTTCACCATGATTGTGAGGCCTCCCAGCCATGTGGAACTGTAAGTCCATTAAATATCTTTTTCTTCCCAGTCTTGGGTATGTCTTCATCAGCAGTGTGAAAACAGACTAATATAGTATCTAAGACCTAAAAAAAAAGTTAAGGTGAAATTTACATAACACAAAATTAACCATTTTAAAGTGTACAATACGGTGGCATTTAATAAATTGACAATGTCATGCAACTATACCACCTATATCACGTTCCAAAACAGTTCTATCACTCCCCTCAAAAAAACTCTATATCCATTAAGCAGTTATTTTTCATTTTCCCCCTAGGCCCTGGAAACCACAGAAACATTAAGTTATACTAAGAAAATTTCAAGACATAAGTAGGTATTTAAAAAGACAGATTTTAGATGGCTGTGCAATTGCTTCTAGTCATACAGAAAACAGTTTTTTTCAATAATCTCAATTCCAATTTTTATTAGCCATTTTATGTACATTGATACCAAGTCCTGAAAACTGATAAAAACATGTCCAGAATTTCTTTTTTTTTTTTTCCTTTTCTGAGACAGGATCTCACCCTCTCACCTAGGATGGAGTGTAGTGGTGCAATCACAGCTCACTGCAACCTCAATCTCCCGGCCTGAAGTGATTCTCTCATGTCAGTCTCCTGAGTAGTTGGGACTACAGGGACATGCCACCATGCCCAACTAATTTTTAAATTTTTCTGTACAGATGAGGGCTCACTATGTTGCCCAGGTTGGTCTTGAACTCCTGGACTGAAGCAATCCTCCTCCCTTGGCCTCCCAAGTATTGGGATTATAGGCATGAGCCACAGCACCCAGCCCAGGGTTTCTTATATAGTCAATGTACAAATGCTGATTTACATTTTGCACAATAATGAAGATAAAAATGATAGAAAAGTTATGGCGACATACAAATATGTACAAGGATTCAAGACAGACTTTGTTATTTGGCTTATAACAATGTGTAGATACTACACAAAGAATGAGGATGTAATTTTCATTTATAAGCAAAATGTGACCAAAATCCCTTTTCTTCTTAAAATAGAAAAATAAAATTCTTGAGAATACTAATTAGTGACAGCCAAATCTTAGACTATTTTAAATCAGCCTGGTTAAAAACAGGCGAGTTAAACATTGTGCCTTTCAAAAATTAAGGTTTGCAGTTAGAAACAGAAATATTTGATAAAACTTCTCAAAATAAACTATGAATGGCTTATCCATGTCCTCTGGATTCTGGACACATATTAGAAAAAGTAAATGTTAAAGAGTTGATATTTTGCATCCTAGTACTGGAAAACATCTTCAGGAGTACCCAGTGGTCAAACACTAGCAGGAAACTCATGATGCACTACTAATACTGAGAACAAAGCCAGGGGAAATAATAAGCAGTTGTTTTACTGATGTATTCCATATATTAGAATTATGAGGCATGAAATGATATTTATGTGGTTTTTTAAACAGTTTCAAATATTCTTAGGGACTAAATTAGACATGACTGATAGTATGATCTGAAAAATAGTATACTACACACCATCATGATGTTACCTTACTAATAGGAAATTTAGCTTTTAATAATTAACTGAACTTTATTCTACTGGGTTGAGAAACAGCTGCCAATTTTGAGAACTACATGAATTAATGCAATCGTGTATGATTAAGTTAATGTCACAGAAACCAGAATGATAGTTTACAAAAGAAGAAAGTGCCTCATTTATTGGGTTGTAACATCAGGCTAATATGGCTTAGGGCTTGAAAGCAAGGATAAGGGTAGCACTGGGGCTCAGGTACAAATCTGCTTATGCTCAGGAGAGAAAAGGCATGAGAAGGGGTAAGACAACCCTGAATGGTGGTGGCACCCGGATGTGGAATTACCACGGTGGGCCAGAGACAGGCTGGTACATCATCCTCTGACTCAGGTACTCTGGGAACCAACCCTCTCCTTCAATATGAAATTTAGAATACAAATATCTGAAACCATGCTTACCAAAAGTAGATTATTTATCCTTATATTACAAAACACAGAAGAAGGAGACATTTATTTTTAAAAGAGAGCTAAAACGTTACGGGGTTTCTCCTTATTTCATCTTGAAAACTAACCCAGGGAGCACACATTAAAAAAAAAAAATTCCTTGATTATTAATATTTTTAAAAGGCACTTAAAATATTCCTTTCCAATCCAACTTAAAATACATCTCTGTCAACTACATTTTGGATATTAAAAGCACATAATTTTTGTGCAATTTTTTCTTATAACCCAGTGATATTTACCATCTATAGGGCCTAAAAGGTTTGAAGGACAGAGCTCCAACTTTCTGAAAAACAATCTGAAAGTGCTTTTATCACAGAAACAACAACATTAATGATTTGCTCTCTCACTGACAACATTCTGTAGTCGTTTCAGTAAAACATCATCATTTTCTTGACAGGCGCGTTTGGCAGGGGATTCTGCATCACTATCGATGGCTATTGCTCGCTTCTTGGTTCTCTGCTCACCTTGCCTTATCATGTTGTTGATATCTTTCAAACTCTGTACAGAAACAGAAAGTGTGTGAATAAAAGAAGGAAAGGGAAAATGGCAGCAAACAACCAAGTTAATTGTTTTTTCCTGAGCTCTATCCTCTATCCAAATCTTAACAATGGGATAACAATTCTTTTGTAAACTTAGAACAACCTAATAAGGGATGGCTAGAACTAATCTTTTCAGATAGTTTAAAAAATCAGATTTAAGGCCAGGTGTGTTGGCCTATAATATCAGCACTTTGAGAGGCCAAGATGGTTTGATCACTTGAGCCCAGGAGTTCGACACCAGCCTGGGCAACAGGGCAAACCCAGTCTCTACAAAAAAATACAAAAATTAGCCAGGTGTGGTGGCTTGTGCCTGTAGTCCCAGCTACTCCAGAGGTTAAGGTGGGAGCATTACCTGAGCCTGGGGAGGTTGAGGCTGCAGTGAGCAGTGATCATGCCACTGTACTTCAGCCTGGGCAACAGAATGAGACCCTGTCTCAAAAAAAAAAATTTGAATTTACTGTAGAACAGTAGTTCTCAATGTGTAGTACCCAGACTAGAAGCAGCAGAAGCACCTCGAATTTTTTTTTGTTGTTGCCTATGCTGGAGTGCAGGCCACAATCTTGGCTCACTGCAACCTCTGCCTCCTGGATTCAAGCGATTCTCCTGCCTTAGCCTCCCTAGTTGGGACTACAGATGCATGCCACCATATCTGGCTATTTTCTGTAGTTTTAATAGGGATGGAGTTTTGCATATTGGTCAGGCTGGTCTCGAACTTCCAACCTCAGGCAATTCACTTGCCTCGGCCTCCCAAAGTGCTGGGATTACAGGCGTGGGCCACCATGTCGGATCAATTTTTTGTATTTTTTAGCAAAGACGGGGTTTCGCCATGTTGCCCAGGCTGGTCTTGAACGCCTGCACTCAGGCAATCCTTCCCCCTTGGCCTCCCAAAGTGCTAGGATTACAGGTGTAAGCCACCTCGCCTAGCTGCTTTTCAACCTTTAATGCGCTTACTAATCATTTAGAGATCTTGTTAACATGCAGATTCAAAATTAGTAGGGCTGGTGTAGGGCCTGAGATTCTGGAATTCTCACAAGCTCCCAGGTGATCCTGATGTTGCTGGTCCATGAACCATACTCTGAGTAACAAGGTCACAGAGAAGTGGTTCTTGAAATCCATGTATATAACAATTATAGGGAGCTTGTCATAGAGTCCTAGACCTGCTAGCTAGTGATTTGTTATTCACAAGGTCTGTAGAACAGGTATCTGCATTCAACAAGCTCCCCAGGTGATTCTGATTCATGATTTCAGAATCACTGTCATAGAAGTCAAGTCAATCTTTGATTCCATGAAGCAATCTCTTCTGAACATCCTTATGGGAAGTAAATTTGCAAAAGGAAGAAATGTAAGTCCGTGAAGAAGTGAATCTTTTTATTTTTTGAGACAGGGTTCCACTCTGTCACCCAGGTCGGAGTGCAGTGGTGCAATCACAGCTCACTGTAGCCTCCAGGGCTCAAGTGATTTTCCCATCTCAGCCTCCTGAGTAGCTGGGACTATAGGTGCATGTCACCAAACCCAGAGAATTGTTTTGCTTTAAAAAATTTTTTTGTAGAGATGGCGGCCTGCTATGTTGCCCTTCAACTCTTGGGCTCAATCTTCCTGCCTTGGCCTCCCAAAGTGCTAGGATTATAGGGTTGAGCCACTGTGCCCAGTCAGGTATATTATCCTAGTCAACTGTATCAAGTATAGTAGGAACTCTACAGGTATCTGTGTAACTGAATAAGAAGTAATGAGTTAAGAAGCAGCCACTGTATTTGGACTGAGTTACAATGTGCCCCATTACAATTTCTTCCAGTTTACATTGATTCTGACTTCTGGAGACATACTGAACATATCTGCTTGATAGTCCATGAAGTATGTGAAAACAGCAATCATGTCCATCACATCTTCATTGTTGAACAGAGATAAGGATGGAGATAATCACAGAGTTATCTATGCACATAAGAAGAGGCTTCTGTTTTCAGATGTTTTCCTGGTTACCATCCACTAAATGCACTTTCACTTCCAACACCTTTCTTTAAACTTGACATCATCCCCCATGTCTGACCACATGCAGGTGTTGCCTTACTGGTCCCTTCTCAAGATCTAGCTTGAACAGAGAAACATGCTGGGGACTTTCAAAGTGAACTCCACAAATACCATGTCAATAGTAATGGATTAAACTACCTAAAACTGAAGACACTGCTCTTGATGAGAGGAGACATGCCATAGTTAGCAGTTCATATTTTGTTAGCACAGTAGTAACTTGGCCAAAAAAAAAAAAAAGAGGCAAGATTAACAATTGCTGACTGTTAATCTGAAATCCAACTTTTAACCTATGTATGTATGTAAGGTGCTTTGGAGTAAAGCCTGTATCACCTTACCTTAGAAGGGCTACCATTGAACTTGTACAGCAGAGCACTTCTTGGTGTAAGGCCTGACCCATTCTTGTGAGGGGAAACATAAATGGAGTGCTGTTGGGAAATGCGGCGCGGTGAGCCTGGCTGTTGTTTAATATGAGGAAAAGGAGAGAGTGGTGGAACATCCATCTAAAATAATCCAAAAGTCAGATTTTTAGATAAAAATGTTTCTTTGTTTTTGAATCTCATATTTTTATTCTTATCGTAACTCCTAGTTAGGAATCAGTTATACAATAAAAGCTCACTCCCGGCTGATAAAAGCAAAAAAAAAAAAAAAAAAAAGATCCATTACTTCTTGTTTTTTTAACAACAACAGATAAACCAGAATTTATTTTCCTGAGTCTTTCAGGATGTCCTATAACTAGTATTAAGAATTCTGGCTGGGCGCGGTGGCTCATGCTTGTAATCCCAGCACTTTGTGAAGCTGACGCGGATGGATCATAAGGTCAGGAGTTCAAGACCAGCCTGACCAATATGGTGAAACCCTATCTCTACTAATAATATGAAAATTAGCCGGGGGTGGTGGAATGCACATGTAATCCCAGCTACTCAGCAGGCTGAGGCAGGAGAATTGCTTGAACCCGGGAGATGGAGGCTGCAGTGAGCCGAGATCATGCTACTGCACTCTAGACTGGGTGACTGAGCAAGACTCCATTTCAAAAAAAAAAAAAAAAAAAAAAGAATTATGGCCAGGCATGGTGGCTCACAGAGACCAGCCTGGCCAACAGGGTGAAATGTTGTGCTATCTCTACTAAAAATGCAAAAATTAGCTGGGCATGATGTCACATGCCTGTAATCTGAGCTACTTGGGAGGCTGAGGCACTAGAATCACTTGAACCCAGGAGTGAGGGGTGTGGCAGTGAACCCAGGTTGTGCCACTGCATTCCAGCCTGGGTGACAGAATGACACTCTGACTCAAAAAAAAAAAAAAAAAAAAAAAGAACGCTGGAGCGGGGCGAAGTGGCTCACTCCTATAATCCTGGCACTTTGGGAGGTCAAGGTGCTCAGATCACTTGAGGACAGGAGTTGGAGAACAGCCTGGACAACATGGTGAAACACCACTACAGCCTCCTGAGTAGCTCCTAAAAATATAAAAGTTAGCCAGGCATGGTGGTGTGTGCCTGTAGTCCCAGCTACTTGGGAGGCTGAGCATAAGAATTGTTTGAACCCAGGGGTTGGAGGCTGCAGTGAGTTGAGATTGTGTCACTGCACTCCTCCCTGGATGACAGAGTGAGACTCTGTCTCGAAAGAAAAAAAAAATCCTGGACAAGATGCCAGGAGGTAAGCCACGAGCATCAGAACATCATATTCATGCTTAGAAAGTAGAGACAAAGAGTAACTAATATTCTAATACTTGCTATAACAGTCTCTCTCCACAAACACACCTCCCACAACCAAAGCAGTAGCAGAGATAATAAAGAGAGGCAGATAATTCTATAAGCCAGCAGGATGATTCCAACATGGAAAAAATCTGTAATGAAATGGGAAAGACTTCATATGGAAATAGAAAAGATTTAGAAATAAGTTGGTGAGCAAGGATTTAATTTTTCTTTAATATCCTGTATAATTGAAATAAATTAAGACAGTAGAGATATTCAGGGTATAGCACATGACAGATGGGAAGTGAAACTGATGGAGTAGGATGAATAGTTTTGACCTCTGAGGATAGTCACAGACCATATTCCTTGAAAAGAGGAAGAACAGAAATATAGAGATGCACACAGATACATACACACAGCTATTGGCTGGCTGGGGATGCAGCTTCTGCTACAGCCCTCTTTCTTTTCTTTCTTTCTTTTTTTTTGAGACAGGGTCACACTCTGTTGTAGTGCGGTGGTGTGATTGTGGCTCACTGCAGCCTTGACCTCCTGAGCCAAAGTGATCCTCCTACCTTAGCTTCCTGAGTAGTTGTGTAATATTCATTAAAACAATTTTGGTAATCCAGGCCTATCTACTTCCTTTTGTCTTTTTTTTTTTTTTTGAGATGAAGTCTTGTTCTTGTTGCCCAGGCTGGGGTGCAATGGCACAATCTTGGCTCACTGCAACCTCTGCCTCCCAGGCTCAAGTGATTCTCCTGTCTCAGCCTCTCAAGTAGCTGGGATTATAGGTGCCCACCACCATGCACCTAACTTTTGTATTTTTAGTAGAGATGGGTTTTATCATGGTTGGCCACGCTGGTCTCGAACTCCTGACCTCGGGTGATCCCCTCATCTTGGCCTCCCAAAGTGCTGGGATTACAGGTGTGAGCCACAGCATCCGGCATCTTTTCCTTTTTCTTTTTTTTTTTTTTTTTTGAGACAGAGCTTCGCTCTTGTTGCCCAGACTGAAGTGCAGTGGAGAGATCTCAGCTCACTGCAACCTCCACCTCCTGGGTTCAAGTGGTTCTCCTGCCTCAGCCTCCCGAGTAGCTGGGATTCCAGTCGCCCGCCACCATGTCCAGCTAATTTTTGTAGTCTTAGTAGAGACGGAGTTTCACCATCTTGGCCAGGCTGGTCTTGAACTCCTGACCTCAGGTGATCTGCCTGCCTTAGCCTCCCAAAGTGCTGGGATTACAGGCATGAGCCACCACTGTGCCCAGCCCCTTTTGTCTTTATCTTGAGAAAAACATTAATCTCACAATATAACAAGAAAAAGAGAAAACAACAGAAAAAAATTACCAAATTAACTGTTAATATTCATGTTCCCATCAAGTTCTTACCCATATGTATGCAGAATTTCTAGCAACATAATCACAGTATAGATAAAATTCCTGCCAGGTGTGGTGGTTCACACCTGTAATCCCATCACTTTGGGAGGCTGAGGTGGGTAAATCACTTGAGTCCACGAGTTTGAGACCAGCCTGGCCAACATGGTGAAACCCAATATCTACTAAAAATACAAAAAAATTAGCTGGATGTGGTAGCATGTGCCTGTAGTACCCGCTACTCAGGAAGCTGAGGTGGGAGGATCACTTGAGCCCTGGAAGCAAAGGTTGCAGTGGGCTGAGATTGTGCCACTGCACTCTAGCCTGGGCAACAGAGCGAGACCTATCTCAAAAAAAGAAAAAAAAAAAATCCCATGATTTTCTGGTATCTGTTGTACCATAGCTTTAATCACTGATGAAGTTACTAGTCATGCTCTGATTAATTGCTAGTAATTTTCTCCTATATATGCATCAGTGGGGTTTTAAACTGACATATTTATCTAGCAAAATAAACTCAGAGTAATCCAACTATGATGGCAAATAATAAAATAGTAAAACATAAAACATACCACATGGTTCTGATTCGACAAGTCGTATTTCAGTGCAAATGATTTCACTCTTCCTACATATATTGTATTGTAAAATTTTATAAGATCACCTCTTTCCTCTTTCACTGGTCCATTGGAACAGTCAGGTGTTTTCGTAGCATCTTCTAAGTCTGCTAAAAAGAATGCAAAGGGTTGTGATACAAAGCATACTTTATTTTTTTATTTTTGAGACAGGGTCTCACTTTGTCACCCAGGCTGGAATGCAGTGGTACAATCTTGCCTCATTGCAGCCCTGATCTCCTGGGTTTAAGTGGTCCTCCCATCTCACCCTCCTGAGTAGCTGGGACTACAAGCATGCACCACTATGCTTGGCTATTTTTTAATTTTTATTTTTAGTAGAGATGGGGTTTTGCCATGTTTCCCAGGATGGTTTCCAACTCCTGGGCTCAAGTGATCCCCTGCCTCAACCTCTCAAAGTGCTGAGATTACAGGCGTGAGCCACAGTGCCCAGCCACAAAGCATATTTTAATACACAAGTTGGTGATTTAAATTACCTTTGTACAATATTAAGAAAATCCCACAAATCTTTATGTAGAGAAATCAATATTTTTAGAGAAGGTTCAGAAATCCATCTGTATTACTTATAAGTCAAATTGGAATCTAGAGAAATGCAAACATATGAACGGAAGGTGGTGCTCTTTTCTGTAGATGCCACTTCAGAATGTTTTCACAACCATAGGTTTTGAGCTTACTGTCACTGGTGGCTCTTAGAGGGACAACAGCTTTGGGCTGCTGTTTAGCTAAGTCCTACAGTATGGGAGGCAGTGGCAAACCCCAGCTTCAGATAACAAAAGGGCCTGCAGATATTTCTTCTTGGCTCTTTGAGAAAGGTGGAAAGATTCTAAAAGGTAAAGCATATCCTGAGAGGTTAAGGAAAAAGCAAAATGAATTAGGTTTATTTCTCTGCAAATACATGGTAGGTAACAGGTGTTCTAAGAGCCTTATTATACCACGTACAACAGGAACCCTGATCAGGAACCAATGTTCAGATTTTAGTGAGCACCCTCAATTGTAAAATGATAGCTTGCCCCAACAGTTTCCTATTTATTGGTACAACTCTGGGATAGCTTGTGAAACCAGGCAGAACTTTGTCCTATTTTTTGGGGAGGAAGAGTATTACAGAGTATTATAAACTATCATCTACCTGTATATACAAGAACCATATGTTTAGAAGAGCTAAGAAAACCACTGCCAATTAAAAAGAATTTAGCATATATACGAAAAAAGCTCTCATTCTCAATATACTGCAAAATTTGAGAACCTGGGTAGAAGCATGCCTTCACTTTAGGAAAACCAGAAAACTCAAACTTGGTTCAAAGGCCAAAGAGCCCCAGGGGATCTCAGTCCTAATTTGGATATCTTTTTTACTTCTGTTATTTTTATTTATTTATTTATTTGTTTTTTGAGATGAAGTCTCGCAATGTTGCCTGGGTGGGAGTGCAGTGGTGCGATCTTGGCTCACTGCAACCTCTGCCTCCTGGGTTCAAGTGATTCTCCTGCCTCAACCTCCTGAGTAGCTGGGATTATAGGCACATGCCACCACGCCTGGCTAATTTTTTGTATTTTTAGTAGAGACGGGGTTTTCACTATGTTGGCCAAACTGGTCTCCAACTCCTGACCTCATGATCCACCCACCTCGGCCTCCCAGAGTGCTGAGATTACAGGCGTGAGCTACCATACCTGGCCCACTTCTGTTATTTTTAAAGGATCTTGACTGGGAAAGGAGGGGAACTATGTGGTTGAATAAAGCTGACAAAATGTTGTATGTAATACTGGAAATTCAGAATGCATGTTAGTATAGGGCTCTGAGAAGTACTGCAGTTGGGAAAAAAAATTACTCACATGTTTACTTTAATTCCATACTTGCCCAATTTTTTATATATAGTCTCTCTCTTCCCCCAAAACACTTATACTACCATTCTGGGAAACACTGTTCCCCAGTATTCCAAAGCATACTGACTTGGTAACAGCGCTTCTAGGTTATTCTCATTATATGGATCAATTAAAATTATTTCTTTTGTTTTGTTTTTATGACAGGTTCTTGATCCTGTTGCCTCAGCCTCCTGAGTAGCTGGGACTATAGTTGCATGCTGCTAAACCAGGCTTTTTTTTTTTTTTTTTATACCTTTTGTAGAGATAGGGTCTCCCTATGTTGTCTAGGCTGGCCTCTAACTCCTGGGCTCAAGTGATCCTCCCACCTTGGCCTCCCAAAGTGCTGGGATTACAGACAACATTAGTGATGATACATGGCCTAAAATTATTTAGTGTCCTCCTTGGATAAGAAATTTCTTGAGACAGAGACTACAGTGTCTTCATATTTCTGTGTCATTCCAATTCTGGTTGTTAGTATTTAAGTAAGGTAAGTAGCTATACTTTATTTGAATGAACCAAACATTTAAAATTGTGGGAGGTTGGGTGCGGTGAAACCGTCTCTATAAAAAATTTTAAAAATTAACTAGATGTGGTGGCACACGCCTTTAGCCCTAGCTACTCGGGAAGCTGAGATGAGAGGACCACTTGAACCCATGAAATCAAGGTTGCAGTCAGCTATGATTGCCCAACTACACTCCAGCTTGGGCAACAGAGTAAGATCTCATCTCTAAAATAAAAAAAATAAAGAAAGAAAAAAAGATATTTAAAAAACCAACTTAGAGGAGAGATCCAAGATGGCCGATTAGCAACAGCTCAGGAATGTAGCTCCCAGTGAAAGCGCAGAGAACGAGTGGACGCCGCACTTTCCGACGAATTTTTGTTGCCCACAGACCGGGAGATTCCCGGCAGAGGAGCCACATGG
>CAUYQU010024594.1:0-42500 GCA_963574635.1 Cheracebus regulus | reverse complement strand
ACAATTTACTCTGCATAATTCATACTTTCATCCTACATATACTATTGCCTAAGGTTTACGATGTATATTCAGCACTCTGAAAAACTAATTGTCTAACCTTAAGTGCCAAAGAAATAGAAATTGTATACTTTGCCTTTTAATGTAGTGGAAATGAGGCATAAAAAAGACATAGGGACAAATATCAAAAACCACATGCACTGAGGTACAACTAACAGGAAACAATAAAGTCTCAATTATCTAGGTAGTGAATTGTGAAGAAACATTGTAGAGATAAATAAGTTTCCTACACTGTACTTTATAAACTGCCTTCATAGCAAAAGCAAATACTAAAATTATACACCAATGCTATTCTTAAGTCCTCGATTTAGAACTGAATTATGTTGATTGACATTTTCAAATCTGTGTACTAGGAAGATGTTCTCCAAAGGACAGCTTTCACACTGCGAATGGTGTACTGACTCCCAGAGCTGCAGGAAACAGTGACCTCGACCCAGCCCAGTCCTTTTCTCTGCCCTTCTAAGTGTCCCCAGGGAGCTGATCAAAAAGCAGCAATAATGTGGAGCATGGGAGGGTTACCGCCTTCAGAGAAGCCAGATGGTGGCAGAGTTGGGGAGAGGCAGGCTGTGGGTAGAATCTGAGAATTCTCATGATCCAACAGCATTTCCAATTATTTCCTTAATAATGCGGCATCTATGTTTTCTGTGGCAATATGCTTTAAGTAGCTCTGCTTATTCACATTCCCCTTTGAACAAAATTTAGCTTCCTTAAGTAATTTCCACTAATTTTCCCCAACCTCATCTTCCGCCCTATGACCCATCCCCAGAGGACTTTCTCACCCTGAGCCTCTTATAAGAAACACCAGAGATTCCCATTTCATCCCAGAAATATCCAAACTCTCTGAAGTTTTATTTACATATTAAGTTTCATGGGCATAGGCACAACAGTAAGATGGGAAAAGTGGAGCCCTTCGTCTTTCCAAAGGCACACTTTCCTGGGAAGAAGTCATAATAAAACTCTATACAGAGCAAAGCTGCAATGAGGCTAGATGGTTAAGGAAGTCAAAAGAAGCCTTCCAAAGGAGTTTCCACCACAGCCAAGCTACCACACTCTGTCCTGTCTAGACACTGAGCTACTTGCAGACTACTATTGTAAGGGGTTAGAACAACTGCCCAAGGGAATTGCAAACGGTATGTGTCCTAATAAAGTAACTCTCCTTCACCTGACCTTTAATAAATGGAATGGAACAGGAGAGCTGAAAGCTGACATGATTTATTTTCCAATTCAGGGTAGGGCTAGAGTAACTACTCCATCCTACTTGCCCTTCTACTGACCTCTTGAGAATAAATGGTGACCTTCACATTTCGTGGTTATATGAAAAACAAGGGATAATACCTCATTTGAAAGAGAGGGTTCATGACACTGTCCTCACACCACTTTTGGTTCCTAAGGCAGTAGAGTCAATTCTGTGGTATGAATTCCTGGCAGAGAGCCAACAGTGATGTTCCCACACTTGTCTCTACTATCTTACTCCAAGCCCTTGCAAGCTCTAGTTCTGTTTCTCCTCCTAATGACCTGGCTTCTTGCTGACTCATCCATGCATGGGCCTGGTATCTGCAAGGTGACACAGGAAAAAGCATGGATTTAGCCACCACTGATATCTCAGATTAAGAGGATATTCCTTCAGTCTTTTCTTAATACAGTGTCCAGAGTGGTCCTGCTAAAATGTGATTGTCCACTGACTCTCACCCAGCCACGCCCTCCATAAATGACCCATTTCTCTCCTTCCCTTTATAGGGAGACACTTGAGAGACTTGTCTGCATGTGCTGTCCCCAATTCCTCTCCTCTCATTTTTTCTTGAACCAATTCTATCAGCCTTTTACCCCAGCACGCCACTAGAACTGCTTTTCAAATCATTGCCAGCAACTTCTACATTAAAAATCCAATGGTCAAATCCGCATCCTCAATTAACTTGACCTAATAGCAGCATTTGTCACAGACTGTCTTTGCAATTCTTTAGTGGTGTCCAGAAAACCTCAACCGTCCAGTTTTCTTCCTACTTTCTGTATATTCCTCTCAGGCACCTAAGCTGCCCTGCAACCCTCCAACTTCTAAACACAAGCATGCCCAGGGCTCAGTTTTGGACTCTTCAGTTTTCTATACTCACTTATCCAGTCTCTTGGCTTTGAATGCATACCATTTACATGCTGATGACTCTCAAATCTACAGCTTCCCCCACGCTTCTCCTTTCTTGCCCTTCTGGATATGTGATGGGGCCTCAATTTAACAGGCCCCAAATGGAGCTCCTGGGGTTTCTCTCTGAAACCTCTTTCTCTCATACTCTCCCCACTCTCAGTTAAAAGGCAATTCCATCCTGCCAGTTACTCAGCTCACAAATCTTCAAATCATTCTTGACACTTCTTTCTCTTACACGCACTGCCAACCCATTGACAAATCTTGCCAGATTATCTTTTAAAAATATCCAGAACGTATGCATTTCTCACCACTTCACTCTCCCTACCTGGCTCCAAGCCACCATCATCAGCTGCCTGGACCATGGCAAAGGCCTCCTGAATGGTCTCTGCTTCTAATCTCATGCCTTTCACTCATGCTTTTCATGCCAGTTGCAGAGTGGTCTGCTGAAACCTAAGCCAGATGCCACTCTCCTGCTCCAGATCCTCCAGTGACTTCTCAGGGAAAAAGGCCAAATGAAGCCCTTAGCATGACCTCTAAGGACACCAGGTCCCTGTCCCCACAACTTCTTTGACTTCGTTTCCCGCTTTTCTGCCTCTTATCCCTCCCCGGGTACCATGCTGACCTCCTTGTTGTTTCTTGCATGATCCAGTTCACTCCCACCAAGGATCCTTTTCTGGAATGTTCTTCCTCCAGATATATTATAGCTCAATCTCTCACTTCCTTCAGGTCTTTTATCAAATCTCTCCTTCTTAATAAGGCTTTCCATGGCCACTCTATCCATACTGTCACCTCCACACTCCACATCCCTTTTCCCCATTCTATTTGTCCTTTTATATTGCCATTTGACATTAACTGTTTATTTATTGTCTGTCTTTCCCACTAGAATGCAAGTTCTATAGGAGGAAATATTTTTGTCTTTTCAGTTCACTGTTGTATCTTCAGTGCTTAAAGTAGCACTATACGTAATAGGTGCTCAACAAATATATATTGAGTGAATGAATAAATAAATTTCCACTCTGTGGGTGCCAAATTTGTATCAGATATATGTCCACTTCTGATACGTGATAAGGTTTAACATTGGATTCAAAACTGAGGGCAAAAGAATTCTCAATGACCATCTAAGGCTGTTTCTCAGATGAAAGATCCTTTGAAGGAAGGAATCTTAATTTTAGTAGACAGAGAATCTTAGTCTAAAAATGGAGCTACTATTGCCAAGTATGATCCATTACAAGTAAGGCAAATAAAGATAACGGTTACAGTCAATCCTGTCCTTAATGAGTGTTTCCCCTTGACATGTTCTCCTTCTGTTCTTTTAAATCTGCACTTAATTAGCTTTGTATTTTGCCCAGCAAAACAAGTGGTCATACTTGAAGGTCAGAATCACAGCATTTTTAAATGAAAGAGACTGTACCAAAGCACACATTCCAATAGTTGACTTGATCTTTTCATTTTCCAGTATATCTGGGGTTTTGTGTTTTTTTTTTGTTATCAATGTATCTCATATAGTGTCAGGTTCCCAAAGCTAAGGGCTTCTATTCAGCCGCTCTCTTAAATCAGAACAGTAAGTACTCAGCAATTTGTTTTATCATCTTGATGTGAATATTAAAATTAACAGAAGCAATTGTTATTAATGGTATGGTAGGTAAAGTAAGGAAGGAATGAGTCACACATCTGCCTATGTTTCTCAGGATGTTTTCCAGCTATAATTATTTCTGAAATGTAATATCCTCAAAAAAGATTTTACTCAACTGTCTCTGGAAATGTATCAGCCAAAATTATAGCAGCAGATCTGTCTTCTGTGCCCCTTAAACTAAAGAAAAGAGACAGGAGCAAACTGACACAAAAATGAAGTTGATGTCACCACACTGTAAAAGCCCACATTACAAGAAAATATATGGCAATTTGCCCAGTCATTTTGATTCCCACTATAATTCAGAACAAGTAAGTGTCCTTACATAAAGCTTATCTCAGAAAAACAACAGATTAAAGAATTTAAGTAAATTAAGGAGGGTGATTTCACACCCAAAAGCCTTCTATCAGATAATCAATGACAGCATACCTTAATGAATGCCATGTGTCTTTTTTTCCACAAAGAAATACTAAGCAGATGTAAATAAAGGAACGAGTGAAAGTATTTAATTATTACTACTCACGTAAGATGTAAAGGACATATGGTTTAGTTAATGATTTTTGCTAAGAGAATAAAAATAGAAAGCCCTTCTTTCAAAAGAGCACCAAGTTGGTGCAAGAGATCATGAATGCCAAGACAGGTCAGGGTAGAAGCAGCCAGGAAATAATTACAGGAACGAAAGCATTTTCTTTGCTACGTTTGTGTCTCCGATTCTAAGCTCTCTTATATTTCCTAATGTGTCTCACTAACCTGGAGCAGTTAAGAATGTAAAAGTTTTACAGTGCTGTGGATAATTCACTCTGACAAAAGTGAACATTTCAGGGATATTTACTGTGTTACCAAGACAGAACCTGAGACTGGGCAGCAGTTCCTGCCTACTATGTTAACGGTTAACTCTACATAATGAAGCAAGGATGTTTCATGCTGGGCAGTGGGCATTCAGTTATGACTGGAGTTGAATAGCAGCGTTTCACAAAATCACATTTCCTTGCTCTGTGCTGGACCTGTAATTACTCCAATAGCATGAAACACAATTCATGCCTAGAACACAGCGTTAGAAATGATCGCAGGCTATTCTGGTCCATCATTATGAACACACGTGGACATACTGTTCTCCACAGCTCCAGAAAAACAACTGCGATGAAAAGATGCTTTTGTGTTACAAAAGAAGTTTCTTCAAATAACAGTTCCAGATCCTATTTTTATAAATATTTTTGATAGTTCAAACATTCACAGTTGGAGGAGCTACAATATTTCATCCTTTTCTTTAAATCTCAATCTCAGATTGACACTGATTCATGTTCCCCTACCAAGGGAATATTTTAAGTTCTTCACGTTAGAATCACCAAGGCCCTCCTGTGCCATTCCCAAGCAATCAGCCTACGTGTGGAGGTGGGATGTCTCATGGGATTTGGGAGGCAGAGGACAGAGAGTTCTGTCAGAAGAAAGAATGTTCAGGAGAAGTAATCGTTGGGGATTTCACAGGTTAAGACAAATACAGTTATGCTTACGATGAGGAATTGTATAAAACTTACATTTATGAGCCTTGAGTCCTTCAAAGGAAACTGGTCCAATCTCATAATATTCATATTCCCAGGTGTAATCAGAATTAGATGCCAATTGCTGGGAGGTTCTGTTAGAAATTAGCCTCTGGTCAGACATCTCCAACCTGCACACATGGAGAAAGTCAAGTGCAGAACCTGTTAATTCATTCAGAACTGCACAGTTACCTTAATTAATCTTGATCACATTCAGGAGTTTGGCAGCAAAGCCCTTGAGGAGGTCTTACCCCCTAGGCCAGAAGTGGTTCTTAACAGCTGCCCACACATCATACAATGTGGCCACTATTTCCTTTTATCTCTCCACTAGACTGGAATAAATATATTTAAAATCAGACACTGTATATTTTTTAAAAACTTAACTGAATGCCTGGCACATAACCAATGTTCAGTAACTGATGAAAGAAAGAAGGAAAAGAGTATGTCAAAATCTCTGAGCTTACAGCTTCAGCCTCAGCACCTACACCTGTATGAGTATGTAAAGAACCTGCAGAGACTACATCAAATTAGTATCAGACATGAACTAGCTCAGTGTGTAACTACTGAACACCTACTATGCAACAATGGAGACAAGCAACCTAAGGTTTTGTTTGTTTGCTTTTCTTGCTTCCAATGGGATTGGAGGAAACTAAGTTTAATAAAATGGAGTGAATAAAGAGAAACAGACTGCAAAAGTTGCATAATGGATCTTGCAGAAGATCCTCAATAGAAGTCCACAACTTGCCCAACTGCTTACTCTTGAAATTTGTCATATTTTCAGGATTTCCCAAGTATCTTTGTTAACTGTGATTATTTTAGACCAAAAGAATCCTGACTTCTTTGGGAGAAGATGGTTGCACCGTGCAGCATGGATGTCAAAGGTGATGTCAGTGCAGCCTGTGTTCAATAACTGTGTCTGAGCACCTACTGTGTACAAGACACTGCACACTGTGAGCTAAGCAGAGATGCCTGAGATAGATCAGTACCCCACAGAGCTTCCCTCATAATGGAGAAAGGGAGACAAAGTGACAAACAGCAGTAACGTAAGGGAATTTTGATGAAATATCAGCAGAAAGCAAGATTCACTGAGCAGTCTCCACCACTGGGCCCTACCTCAAGAGCTTTCTGAGGTTTCTTTTCCCCATCTCCCTCCCCACCGCCTCCAGTGCACAACCCTCAGGTAAGCTGAGGCAAAATCACCACTGTCCTTCTGCCACACTTCTACATCACTCTCACCTTTCCCTTATGCCTTCTTTCCCATCCCCAGACATGGACTCCACAGAAAAAGACTCCAACCCCACATCATCATGCTGTGGTCCAGAGATGCATGCCAGTATCAAGAATTATGATGTGACTTTGAAGGCCCAACTAGACAAGTCATTCCTCCAAAGGTAGACAAGAAAGAAAGCTACACAAATTATAAGAAAAGTTGCCCTTTACTTGAAATAAGCATTCAGTTGCCTCTTTTATTTTTCTTTTTTTTGAGGTGCAGTCTCCCTCTGTTGCCCAGGCTGGAGTGCATTGGTGCGATCTCAGCACACTGCAACCCTCGACTCCTGGATTCAAGCAATTCTCCTGCCTCAGCCTCCCAAGTAGCTGGGATTACAGGTGTGCACCATCACACCCAGCTGATTTTTGTATTTTTAGCAGAGATGGGGTTTCACCATGTTGGCCAGGCTGGTCTTGAACTCCTGACCTGAGGTGATCCACCCACCTTGGCCTTCCAAAGTGCAGTGATTACAGGCGTGAGCCACCATTCCCGGCTTCAGTTGTCTTTCTAATGCCAGCATAAAAATAACATAAAACTATTACCACAGTACTATCTTTGGTCATTTAATTATTTCAACAAGAGGTTATTTTTCTCAATGATGAAATAATTTTTCTCAGGAAATGAAAATTAATAACTCAAACCTAAAAAAGCACTATTCTCATTTATGAGCACTTCCTCCAGAAGCAAATAATTGTGAGAGAAAAAGAAAAGAATAGCTCTTCAGTTGTAGGGTTCAGATATAATGTTAGATTGGGATTAACATAATTTCCACTTGAGAATGTTAAGAATTTCGTACTACATAGGAAAAGGCACTGGATTTGAAGTTAGAAGATCAAGGTCATTATCTCTGTTTACCTCTGTTTATTATGTTGCCAGGCAAGACAGTCTCTCTCAGCCACACTTCCCTCATTTGCAAAACTAATCATCATGACTACCTGAGCATTTTTTCATGAAATGGTTCTCACGTGGTCACTAATGGACACCATCATCACCTGCCTGGCCTATTCTTCATGCCTCCTAAGTACTGCTTTTCCGCTTCCAGGTCCTGGGGTGCTTTCTCCACATTGCCATTCTTTTTTTTTTTTTTTTAAGATAGAGTCTCACTCTGTTGTCCAGGCTGGAGTGCAGTGGCATAACCATGGCTCACTGATGACTTGACCTCTTGCCTCAGCTTTCCATGTAGCTGAGACTACAGACAGAAGCCGGCACACTCGTCTAATTTTTTTTGTTTGTTTTTTTTGTAGAGACAGGGTCTCCCTATGTTGCCCAAACTGGTCTCGAACTCTTGGACTCAAGCAATCCACCTACTTCAGCCTCCAGAGTATTGGGATTACAGTTGTGAGCCATTGTCCCTGGCCTAATAATCTTTTAAAAAGACAAAGTGCACTTGTCATTCCTTAGTTTTATACTTTTAATGGCTTTCCATTGTAAGGAAAAAGTCCAAATTCAAAATGTCTTACCTACAAAGTCATGAACTGGACCACAATGTCTCCTCTTACCTTGAGCTGTTCTGCCTCATACCCTATCAAACTGCAATGCATTGATTGCAGTTCCTCAAATATTTCATGCCGTCTGCCACCTGCACACAGGCTGATGAGTGTTCTTCCTACCATCCCCATTCTAACCCACCCCTCCTTCCCTGTATCCTCTCATCATCTAGATCAGAGGTTGGCAAATCCAGCTCACCACCTCTGTTATTGTACAGCCTGTGAGGGAAGAACATATTTTACATTTTTAAATGGTTGAAAAAAATCAAAAAATATTCTATGATTAAGAAAATTATGTGAAATTCAAATATCAGTAGTCCAAAAAAATTGATTAGAACACAGCCACCCATTTGCTTTTGTATCTTCTATGGCTTCTTTAGCACTACAGCAGCAAAGCTGAGTAGCAATGATAGATATGGTACAGACCAAAAAGCCTAAAATATTTACTTTCTGGTCTTTTATAGAAAAGGTTTGTCAATCCGTGCTCTAAACCATAAAAACAAAAAATCTGAAGTTCAGTTTTCCCACTAGTAACATGAGATGATCATGGTACCCACTTCCTAGAGTTGCTATGAAGATTAAATGCAACATTGCATGAAAAATTAAGATAAATATTACCAGGCAGTGCAACTATCATAAGTTAGAAATGCTGATCTTGAATAGAAAAACCTAGATTTGTTCTTCAGACACACTCAACTCCCTGGTCAGCCAATTCCTATCAAATGCACCAAGTGTTAATTGATTGATTCAAGCAATCTACCTGACTCAGCCTCCAGAGTGTTGGGATTACAACTACAACTGTGAGCCATGGTGCCTAGACAAATAAATAAAACTATAATAAAAAATTACTTAAAGGTGTTCATTTAGATCATTTAAAAGTTAAAATGATCAGGCCAGGCTAGGTGGCTCACACCTGTAATCCCAGCACTTTGGGAGGCTGAGGCGGGCGGATCACCTGAGGTCGGGAGTTCAAGACCAGCTTGACCAACATGGAGGTCTCTACATAAAATACAAAATTAGCTGGATGTGGTGGCACATGCCTGTAAATCCCAGCTACTCAGGAGGCTGAGGCAGGAGAATCACTTGAATCCAGGAGGCAGAGGTTATGGTGAGCCAAGATTGCGCCATTGCACTCTAGCCTGGCAACAAGAGCGAAACTCTATCTCAAAAAAAAGAAAGGAAAAAAAAAGTTGAAATGACAAACATTTACATCCTGGGATTCATGCTGTTCTACCAACTCAAAAATAAGATGAGAATCTTTCTCTCTTCTTTTTCTTTATTAAGGAAAATAAGATGAAGTCTGGTTTAATCATATCATTTTAAGTAGAAATCAACATTACAACCACTGTCATAGCAGAGCAGAGGGAGGAACTAAACTTCATCTGGAACAGAAAAATAGTGAAAAGTGCTTAAAGGAATGAAGAAAATAAAGATAGAGACTGTTGTCTATTCAGCACACCACAGAGCCAAGAGCTGTTCTCCCATAGTCACGCCGTTCTCAATGTCAGCACACAGTGGGGACCCTCATCTGTGGCTGCCAGGGTCATAGGACCAGCAGGTCCTCCTGCTGCTCTCTCAGTCAGAAAGCAGCAGTAACACCACCACCCTCATGGGGCCGGTCAGGAACTAGTCAATAAAATACATCTGTATAAGAGTCAGCTGTCAGGAATATCAACCGCCTCCCCTACAATAGAGACGTGCCTTTTTTCTCACCCTTACACTATTCCCTTTCATCTAAACAAACTATTTAGGGATGGATTACTAAAGGGCACTACCAAAGGGTAATGAAGGTTACACGTGCAAAAGTCCTGAAGATGGGATGAGAGGAGCAATCCTAACAAACACTGGGAAATGAGAGGGAGTGAATACCAGAGTCAGCCTAAGGGAGGCTTTCTGGAGATGCAGAATGAAATGTGACACCAGCTCTCCCCAAGCAGCCACCCGTTGCCAGAGTAGGCTTCAAACAAAAGGAGGGGCTTTTGTTTCCACTGGCTCTTTTCTCTCACTTCTTGAATCTCAAAGATAGGTTTGGAGGACAGAATCTCTGACCTCTTCTTTAAAGCAGTCGCCTAGTGCCCTTAAAAAAGTCCATGAAGCAATATTTTTCCATGTAAGCCTCAAATTAATCAGCTGAGGCCATCAGATACACAAAGACCAACCACAGACAGAAGACCGTGCTAGGGAAGTGTTCTGTCATCCCCATTACCAAGGTCAGCAGTGACTCTCCAAGCTTTGCTGAAACATAAGCTGGAAACTGCCAGCACGTCCAAGCAGCAGCCCCCAGAGCCTGCTATTCCCACCACAGTGCGCGTGATCTGGGCCATCCACGCAGTGAAGGAGGCAGCCTGGCACTGAGCCTCACTCCTGGGGTGCTGACAGGCCGGCAGCTGCTGTCTCTTGAACACAATAGCAGGAAGCGGCAGCTCCACCCGCAGCTGCTCTACGTGTGGCCGCCACTCCTGAAACCACCCTCCCCGCACCGAGATTTTCTTAGTGTCAATTTCTTTATAATATTAGAGTCATGAAAAATAACTTCTTTGGCAGGAAACATATCCTAAAAAAGCTTCCAGGAGCATCAGAGAGAGACTAAATTGCTCTTCTGAACAGCTGAAAGCATTGTTGCCAAAAATAAGCAAAAATGAAGATTACGACCGCATCCCAAAGCTAGCCTTGAAAGGAAGCTTACCTTCTCCAGGTGTGCAGAGTAGTGTGGGCCAGGCCAGCCTATTGTGGGGAAGGAGGGAAGACCACAAACCCAAACAGAGAAAGCATGGTGAGCAGGCCCAGACACCTCTTACTAAACCATCACCCCCTTCTCCAACCCACATTCCCATCACTTTCATCCCTTCTTCGGACTAGCCAATCTTTCCCTCGCCAAACAGCTTCCCACACAACTCCTGGGCACTCTCTTTTCCTCCCCATCCCCCTTTTTGAGACAAGGTCTTACTCTATTGCCCAGGTTGGAGTGCAGTGGCACAGTCACAGTTCACTGCAGCACTGATCTCCCTGCCTGAAACGATACTCCAGCCTCGGCCCCCACAAAGTGCTGGGATTACATGCATGAGACTCCACACCTGGCCTCTTTTCCTTCTTTTTTTTTTTTGAGACAAGTCTCACCCTGTTGCCTAGGCTGGAGGGCAGTGGTGTGATCTCAGCTCATTGCAACCTCTGCCTCCTGGGTTCAAGTGATTCTCTTGCCTCAGCCTCCTGAGTAACTGAGACTACAGACATATGTCACCACATCCAGCTACTTTTTGTATTTTTGGTAGAGACAGAGTTTTGTCACTTTGGCCAGGCTGGTCTACAAACTCCTGATCTCAGGTAATCCGCCTGCCTGGTCCTCCCAAAGTGCAAGGATTACAGGCATGAGCCACTGTGCCCAGTCCTCTCTACCTTGTTAAAAATGGATCAAGCAATTCTCTCCACCTCCCTGAATTTGAGATGTACTCAGACATGGAACTTCCCAAGGAGTGAACAAGTGGTGCTTTGTCAATATCCTTGTTGGATTACAATGGTATGCACGTTAAGGGGGCTGCTTCTTTGGAGTTCGACGATTTTTTTTCATGTTAAGGGGTAAGCATCAGCAGATGAGTTTTTCAAGTGACCACCAACCCAGGCAAAGGACTAGCACATTAAGAAGTGATCCAAAAGGTGCCAGAAACCCGAAAAATGAGCATGCCCCCATACAAACATGCACACAACTGACGGCACAGCTACTAAGGTGTTCCAAGAAGCTGCCAGCCAATACCACAGATCCAAAGACCTATGCTGACCAGTTTGTACAGGGGAAGACCTAATGGCCATTCAGATTATCAAAATTCCCAATTGCAATGACTCTATCACCTTCCTCTTCAATCCTCAAAGTCCAAAAGTAGGCATGCCACCCAGGACCACCAACCTCTGCTCTGGCCCAGGCCAGAAAGGTCTTGTTAGTTACCTGTTCTTATCCTTCTTCCTCTTATTTCCAGGAATGACTGTCCCCTGCACAACACAGAGAAATCACCCTTGTAACTCATAACCTTCTCTCTCTTCCAGCAAAGAGACTTGAGAAACCAAAGATAAAGCTCAGGCATGCTCCTTTAGTGGCTGGTGAGCCCAAGGTGGGAGCTTCAAAATCACAACTTTAGAGGCTTAATTTCCTCCTTGCATAGAACAGTAGTGCACCCAGCTTACTTGTGTCTAGGTGGGTAGGGCCACACAGAAAACCAGAGACTTCAAGGTTATGAATCGCACTCCTAGTTAGAACACAGCAAGCTGGATCTTCCTAAAGCATCTCTATAAGGCAACACCTCCCAGCAACGGATCATGCTGGACCCTCTCAATCAAAGCCTCCACGGTGTCCTCCCAGGGCAATGCTTTAAAAATAACATGATCTTATTCTCTAGTTTACTTCTTTATTTTATAGAGTCTGCATGAATCAACACCTTCCACCGGCAGCTGCCACTTAATTCCCCACTCTGCTGATTGTTTTTCTGTGAATCCATTTTAAGTCCGTGATGTCTTTCATGGGGTGTGGAATTTTCTCTCCTCCAATTAGAGAAAGAAGGTTATACTTCCAGGACTTTGTAGTCTTCTCCTCACTACTATCCTTTGACCTAAGTATGACTCTTACTCTTGATGCTCTGGCCACTCAATTCAGGCTAGAGACATTACACGCACGTACACACGTACACACACACACACACACACACACACACACACACACACACACACACTGGGCTCTTCCTTTTCAAATGGACATACTTCCCAAATTTCTCAACACTACCAAGTTCTATGCTATTCTCTAGTGTTTCCTAGAGGGTACTTAATTATCCAGCAGTCTTCAAAAAAATGGTGACTCACAGCTGACAGAAAATTCAGGATGTATCTACTTCCTGCCTATCCCTGCTTCTGTGCACATCAGCAATTTGATCCGGCAACAAGTCAGGGAAGAAAAAGTGTTCCCAAGCCTAAAGACTTCTGTCTTAATATCAAAATCAATGCCAATAGAAGAACGACTTCCAAAAACAGAAACGGGACTTAATATTTTACACTGATAGATATTCAGTCACCACCTGAAATGGAGAATTGCTTAATTCAGAAGTGGGCACTCTTCTTTCACCAGCTGATATCTCAAGGGGGACAAGCAAAACTGCTTGTATTCATAAATCCACCTCTTCCTGTTATGCCCTGGGCACCTATATAGTAGTAAACAGGCTAGGAAGTTTGTTTGTTTGTGTGTTTTGAGATGAAGTCTCCATCTGCCACCCAGGTTGGAGTGCAGTGGCGTGATCTCGGCTCACTGCAACCTCCGCCTCCTGGGTTCAAGTGATTCTCCTGTCTCAGACTCCTTAGTAGCTGGGATGACAGGTGTGCACTACCATGCCTGGCTAATTTTTGTATTTTTAGTAGAGACAGCGTTTCACCATGTTGGCCAGGCTGGTCTCAAACTCCTGACCACACCTGCCTCAGCTCCCAAAGTGTTAGGATTACAGGCATGAGCCACCACGCCCATCCAGAAATAAGTTTTAAAGTGAGTGTTTCCTAGCTCTGTAGTACTCCACAGGTCAGTCTTATTCTAATAGAGACTTCAGCTGGACATCAAGAAGAATTTCATGCTACATATTGAGGAAAGAAGCTGTAAAGCCTCCATCTGGAGAAAATTTCTGGAGAAGAGGCATGACCCTGAGATGCGACTGCACCTCCACCCCTGGTTCTACAGATTCAGGAAGCTGAATTTTCAGTTTTCCAGAGGTGATAAAGCCCTATGGACTCACTTATGCTAACCAAGGATAGTAGAATGATTTATAACGAGAATATCTATTTGTTAAATAAGGAAAACAATGGCTAAGCTGATCACAGCACATGTTTTACACGGTCTGGGAATCAAAATTTAAGATCAGAATTAGTGGATGAATGTAGAATCAGGACAAGGGAGTTACATAATATGACAAAACAGGACCGTCACCCTCCACCACACCACAGGTGTGTCACTGTGTCACACTGCCATCTTGTATTCCGACATCAATTCCTGCTGCCACCACAGCGGAGGACACTGTCACGGTGGAGTTGGGTTCCGCATCATGGGAAAGGCATAGGCTCAAATCTTGCCTTTTCTTGGTCTGTACTTCAAAAAATTCTAGGCAAGTTGATCGTACCAGTAGAATACCAAGCCAGCCACTTTTATTACAGTTAGGTGTTTTGGGTTCCCATGACTATTTTATTTTTGTTCTATTTTTGAGCTGTTGGGAAAAGTGTGCTTTAAATTACTAGGGTCAAGTCAAAGAACTATCAAAAAGCAATGCTTCATAATGAGATACCACTTCACACCCCATTAAGAGCGCAATTATAAAAAAAACAGAAAATAACTGTTGGTGAGGTATAGAGAAACTGAAAACTCTTGTGCACTGCTGGTAGGAATTTTAAAAGTTTCAGCCGCTGAGAAAGACAGTATAGCAGTTGCTCAAAAATTTAAACATGGTATAACCATATGATATAGCAATTATAATTCTGGATATATACCCAAAAGCACTGAAAGCAGAGATTTGAACTGATATGTATACACAGCTATGTTCATAACAGTATTATTCACAAAAGCCAAAAGGTGGAAACAACCCAAGTGTCCAATCACAGACGGATGATAAAATGTTGTATACACGATGCAATATTAAGCCTTAAAAAGGAATGAAGTTTTGAAATGTTGATGAATGTTGAAAACATTATGCTAAATGAAATAAGCCATATAAAAAGGGACAAATATTGCATGATTCTACATATATGAGGTACATAGAATAGCCAGAGTCCTAGAGACGGCAAGTATTCAGTTGGCACAAACATAATTGTGGCTTTTACAAATACTTTCCATGGCAAAAACCATGATTACTTTTGCACTAACCTAATAGAATGGTGGTTATCAGGAGCTAAGGGTAGGGAAATGGGAAGATATTTAACAGTAAAGAGTTTCAGTTTGAGATAATGAAAACGTTCTGGAAATAGATAGATGTAATAGTTGTACAACAAGGTAAATATACTTAATGCCACTGAAATGTACATTCAAAAATGGTACATTTTATATTATGAATATTTAACCAAAATACAAAAAAGTTCTAAATATTGTGTATACAAAATTTTTTTTAGGCCGGGCATGGTGGATCATGCCTGTAATCCTAGTACTTTGGGAGGCTGAGGTAGGTGGATTGCTTTGAGTCCAGGAGTTTGAGACCAGCCTGGCCAACATGGCAAAACCCTATCTCTACTAAAAATATAAAAATTGGCTGGGCATGGTGCCTCATGCCTATAATTCCAGCACTGTGGGAGGCCAAGGCGGGCAGATCACCTGAGGTCGGGAGTTCAAGATCAGCCTCACCATCATGTAGAAACCGTGTCTCTACATAAAATATAAAATTAGCTGGGTGTGGGGGCACAGGTCTGTAATCTCAGCTACTCAGGAGGCTAAGGCAGGAAAATTGCTTGAACTTGGGAAGTGGAGGTTGCCGTGAGCCAAGGTTGCGCCATCACACTCCAGCCTGGGCAAAAAGAGCAAAATTCCGTCTCCAAAAAAAAAAAAAAAAAAAAATTAACTGGGCATGGTGGTGTATGCCTCCCAGCTACTTGAGGGGCTGAGGCACAAGAATTGCTTAAACCTGGGATGCAGAGATTGCAGTGAGCTGAGATCACGTCACTGCACTCCAGCTTGGGCAACACAGCAAAACACTGTCTCAAAAATAAATAAAATAATAAAAATAATTTAAAAAAAATAGTAAGAAGCAGTGCTTTCCAATCACAGCACTTGAGGGGAGGGTAACGAGAGCTCTCTAAAGCAAAAGAGGACCCCAGAGGATCACAGAGGGTGCTGAGACGTCCGGGCCCCCTCCCTGTGTGAATCCTTCGTCCCTGGTCCACTTTCAAGGATCCAGCTTTGCTCTTTTCAGCAGCCCTGTGGGCACTGCCTTTCAAATAAAGGACCACCCACTCAAAGCTCTGAGGAATCACCCCTTTCAGCCCCTGGCAGAGTCATAGACAGGTGAGAGAATATGTGTGCTTTGCCCGCTCATGGTCCTCTCACCCTGACCAATCCTGGAAACACACGAGCTACTTCCCTAATTCTCCTTTATGTGAGCTTTACCTTCTGTTGTACCTGTCATTAGGCCAATTCATTTCAGGAGCAGCCCACTACAAATAATCATTCCAAAGCTTTCAGCTCCTTCTCATGGATTGCATTTAAAATTAGCAGCTTCCCACTGACAAAAAGGAAGCACCTTAATTTCATTAAACTGGTTCCAACCAGTCTCTGGGGAATGTTTTCTGGAGATCAGCCAGTTTTCATGGACCTGGAATACAGGGTTGCCAGCAATTTTATTTCACAAACTAAGGAAACATTTTAAAAACAACTACTATGAACAATTACCATTTTGCAGACAGTTATCTTAAACACCCTCCAAGTAGAGAAGACATAATTCCACAATAAAGGCAGTCTTCTGCAGAAGAGGAGGGCTGGCAGTCGGACATCAATATTTTCACAGCAAGCAGACACTTCCATGGGGGTTCGGATGACATTGTCTCTGTCTACTGCATTCACATGAGAGCTACCTGTTATGGCTAAAATACTCACCCCATTTAAAAACAAAGGGAAAGAACTGGAAGGGATGCAGAGGAAGTCCTTCCAGATCTATGATTCTGTAACTTAACAAAATATCAAATTGCTTTTCACTTGTATCACAAATTCAGTAGTCTGTATCTATTTGTATTATTGGTGTGTACCTGTGTTCACATGCATGTGAAAGCACACACATGTGAATATACACATTGTGTGTGTGTGTGTGTATACTTTTTTTTTTTAAGACAGAATCTCGCTCCTCACACAGGCTGGAGTGCAGAGGCACGATCCTGGGTGACTGCAACCTCTGTCTCCCGGGTTCAAGTGATTCTCATGCTTAAACCTCCCAAGTAGCTCAGATTACAGACATGCACCACCATGCCCAGCTAATTCTTGTATTTTTAGGAGAGACGGGATTTCACCATGCTGGCCAGACTGGTTTCAAACTCCTGGCCTCAAGCGATCTGGCTACCCTGGCCTCTCAAAGTGCTAGAATTACAGGTGTGAGCCACTGTGCCTAGCCTGTGTGAATACTTTTTTTTTTTTCAGGCTTCTTCATCTTTAATGAAGGGTGAGGGCTGGGAGCAGGTCATTCGTGGAGGTGGCTCCAGAGCACAGAAGTCTCGGGGGCAGGCTTGCCTACTCCAGGGCCTTCATCAGGGTCTCATTGGCTTCGATGCAGATTTGTATCTCTGCCCTCGCAGCCTCATCAGGTGCACCTGACAGCTCCAGCAATACCTTATTCAAGTTCGTCTTGGCTGCCCCATGTCCAGCATGTCCAGCGTCACTACCATTATTCACTATGAATATATATATATATGTATGAATGTGTGTATATACATATATACACACAGTCATTCCTTAGCATCTGTGGGAGGTTGGTTCCAGGACCTCTCAGATATGAAAATCCACAGATGCTCAAGTCCCTAGTAAAAAATGGTGTAGTATTTGCATAGAATCTATGCACAGCCTCCCATATACTTTAAATCATCTCTGATTACTTATAACACCTAATACACTATAAATGCTACGTAAATAGGTGCTATCCTATATTATTTAGGGAGTACACTACAAGGAAAAAAAGTCTATGCATGTTCAGTATCCTTTTTTGTTCAAAACTAGTCAACTATTATTTTCTTTGTTTAAATATCTTCCATCAACAGTTGGCTGAATCCATGGATGTGGAACCCACTGGTGTGGAGCCCTGACCGCATTACAATGTGAATGTGGTGCTGTATGCACTGAATTGTGTCCCCATCCCCAAAATCCATATGTTGAAGCCCTAGCCCCTAATATATCAGAATGTGACTGTATTTGGAAATAGGGCCTTTAAAGGGGTAATTAAGTTAAAATGAGAATATTCATAATAAGAATATTCTTTTATTATGAAGAATAGCTTCCTAATAAGAGATTAGGACACACAGAGGAAGGCATCGGAGCGCCTATATACAGAGGGACAACCGTGTGAAGAGTCAGCAGGAAGGCAGCGGCTACAAGCCAAGGAGGGAGGCATGGAGCACAGCTTCCCTCATGACCAGCAGATAAAACCTACACGACTAGCACCGTGAGCTTGGACTTCCAATCCCCAGAACTATGAGAAAATAAATTCCTCTGGTTTAAGCTACCCAGTCTGTGGTATTTCGTTATGGCAGCCCTAGCAAACTAATATAGGTGCTGAAACTAATTTGCAAAAACCAATTTCTTTGGTGAATTAATTAAACAGTCCTAGGAAGTTCATTAAAAATGACTCACCGATAGTCGTGGTGGCTCATGCTTGTAATCCCAGCACTTTGAGAGTCAGAGGTGGGTGGATCACAGGGTCAAGAGATCAAGACCATCCTGGCCAACATGGTGAAACCACCACCTCTACTAAAAATACAAAAATTAGCTGGATGTGGTGACGCACACCTGTAGTCCCAGCTACTTGGGAGGCTGAGGCAGGAGAATTGCTTGAACCCAGGAGGCGGAGGTTGCAGTGAGCCGAGATTGGCCACTGCATTCCAGACTGGCAACAGAGTGAGATTCTTTCTCAAAAAAAGACTTTATACCAATCACTCTTACTATAACTAAAAAATAAATACATTTTTAAAAAAAGAAAACATTTACAAAATGTCATTAATCTATCCCACTACATGTCATCTTCAGCAAACAGATCTAATAAGTTCTTGTAAATATGCCCTTCATGGAGAAAGGGCACTAGTTTTGAACATACTAAAATTAGTATGAGTCCATTCAGATCAACAAGAATATTTTAAACACTGTGACTTAACCATGGAAGATTTAGTAGAGGTAAAAAAGTTAAGGAATATAGACTGTGCTCTTAAAGAACTCAGGCTTGTATTTCAAACTATCCTCTCCCCCACAATGAACTTCACCCTTTCAAATACATCCCCCCCAACATGCACACACAGGTTAAGGGGTAACACAAAAGCATGAAGACACAGACAATAGATACAATAGAGTCATTAAAAAAGGGAAGGCTCATTATGGTACCGGAACCTGGGCTAGGGAAACCTCAAAGATGGTCCTCTGAGCTTTTGCCCATTCAGTTCCACCTGCAAGCTGGACTTTCCTCCCTCATCTCCAGACACCTGTCTACCCTTGAAGGTAGGGATCAGATACCACCTCCTTCAAGGGGATCTCTCCAACTATTTCAGCACACGAGGATCTCTCTCTTCTTTCAAATCTCATTTCATGGATTATCTGAATCTCTCATTTTAGTAGCAAGAAAGGATACATCAGACTTCCCAAAGAGCAGACTTGGCCTCTCACTGAATCACTGTACTGCTTTATCTAGCTGCTATACTAAAACAGCCTGGCTCGGTGAATTAAAACTTTAAAGATTTTAAACTTTCCAATTAGGCCATTTTAACAGTACCAGGGAATCAACCACCATTTAAGTTCTAATCAGTGGAGTTTTTGAAACACTTGGCACAATAAGACTAAGAAGAGAGATTGGCTGTGTCTTAAATCGCTGTGAGGATGACCTGCCAAACAAGACTACTTTGTATTTTTGGTTCATGGTATCTGTCTCCAAGCAGCATACACCATATCACATACCATTCATTACAGTCCTGGGCCAAACCATTCTTGTAGCAAACAAGTGAAAAGGAGAGGTACCAGGTATTTCCAGCTCTGTTCCACAGAAATGGAAATGTAAACGAAAGCAGTGCTTTATTTAAGAGATTGAGACACAGCAGCAGAAAAGCTGAACTTTCTAATGACCATTTTATCTTGTGAGGTCTGGGGTCTTAAACTAGGGTGTGTGGCTCTTGTAGTTTCTCCACCTACCTCAACCACTGCCACTTCAGTACAATCAATTACAAGCAAACCAGAACTTGGGGTGCAAGGGCAGTGTGGGCTCAAGGCATCCCATCACCTCCTCATCTTATAGGGAGGGGCATGGCCAGAGGAGAGGGGCTTTATAAAGTAAGGGCAAGAATGTAGTATCCCTCAGTTTGCCTAGGTCTAAGGGTGTCAAATAGTCCCAAAAGTCTCAGGGCATACGTGGTTCATCTTCCTGGAGCATCAATATTATGAGACCTGGAGGATTATGTTTTATATTAAATAAGTGCAGATATGTTACACAGTAAATTATAAGAACCAAATAAATGTTTGCTCCTGCCATGCTTGGCCTCTGCTTCAGAATCCTAGAAATATGGATTAATTCTCCTCTCCCACTGGGATAATTCAGTGGAAGTTTTTACTCCATTCTCACACTGCTAATAAAGACATACCTGAGACTGGGTACTTTATAAAGGAAAGAGGTTTAATAGATTCACAGTGCAGCATGGCTAAGGAGGCCTCAGGAAACTTACATTCATGGTTAAAGGAAAGCAAACAAATCCTGCTTTGTATAGCGGCAGCAAGGAGAAGTGCCAAACAAAAGAGGGAAAAACCTCTTGTAAAACCATCACATCTCATGAGAACTCACTATCATGAGAAAAGCATGACGGTACCTACTCCCATGATTCAGTTACCTCCCACCAAGTCCCTCCCACAACATTTGGGGATTATGGGAACTACAGTTCAAGATGAGATGTGGCAGGAACACAAAGCCTAACCATATCATTACACTCTTGGCCCCTCCCAAATCTCATATCCTCACATTTCAAAACATAATCATGCCTTCCCAACAGTTCCCCAAGTCTTAACTCATTCCAGCATTAACTCAAAAGTCCAAGTCCAAAATCTCACCTGAGACAAGCCAAGTTCCTTCTGCCTATCAGCCTATAAAAGCAAAAGCAAGTTAGTTACTTCCTAGATATAATGCAGGTACAGGCATTGAGTAAATACAGCTGTTTCGAATGGGAGAAATTAGCAAAACAAAGGGGCTAGAGGTCCCATGCAAGTCTGAAATACAATAAAGCAGTAATTAAATCTTAAAGCTCTTAAATAATCTCCTTTGACTCCATGTCTCACATCAAGGTCACAATGATGCAACAGGTGGGCTCCTACAGTTTTGGGATGCTCCACCCTTCTGGCTTTGTAGGGTACAGCCCCCCTCCTGGCTGCTTTCACGGCTAGCGTTGAGTGTCTATGGCTTTTCCAGGTGCACAGTGCAAGCTGTCAGTGGATCCACCATTCTGGCAACTGGAGGAGAGTGGCCCTCTTCTCAAACCTCCACTAGGCAGTGCCCCAGTGGGGATTGTGTGTGGGGGCTCTGAATCCACATTCCCCTTCTGATTGCCCTAGCAGAGGTTCTCCATGAGGGCTCTGCCCTTGAAGAACACTTCTAACTGGACATCCAGGCATTTTCATACATCATCTGAAATCTAGGTAGAGGTTCCTAAACCTCAATTCTTGACCTCTGTGCACCCACAGGTTCAACACCAAATGGAAGCAGCCAAGACTTGGGGTTTGGACTCTTTGAAGCTGCAGCCTGAGCTATACCTTGGCCCCTTTTAGCCATGGCTGGAATGGCTGGCAGGGCACCAAGCCTCTAGACTACATACAGCAGGGGGGCCCACCCCACAAAACCATTTTTTCCTCCTAGGCCTTCAGGCCTGTGATAAGAGGAGCTGCTGCAAAGGTCTCTGACATGCCCTGGAGACATTTTCCCCATTGTCTTGGCAATTAACACTTGGCTCCTTGTTGCTTATGCAAATTTCTGCAGCTAGTTTGAATTTCTCCCCAGAAAATGGGTTTTTCTTTCTACCACATTGTCAGGTTGCAAATTTTTCAAACTTTTATGCTCTGTCACCTCTTGAACACTTTGCTGCTTAGGAATTTCTTCCACCAGATACCCTAAATCATCTCTCTGATGATCCACAGATCTCTGGGGCAGGGGTAAAATGTCACCATTCTCTTTACTAAAGCATAGCAAGAGTCACTTTTGCTGCAGTTCCCAGCAAATTCCTCATCTCCATCTGAGACCTCCTCAGCCTGGACTTCATTGTCCATATCATTATTAGCATTTTGGTCAAAGCCATTCAACAAGTCTCTAGGAAGTACCAAACTTTCCCACATTTTCCGGTCTTATTCTGAGCCCTCTATAGCTCCAGGAAACTCCAAACTTCTCCACATTTTCCCCTCTTCTTCTGACCCTTCCAAACTGTTCCAACCTCTGCCCATTACTCAGTTACAAAGTTGCTTCCACATTTTCCAGTATCTTTAATAGAAGCATCCCACTACCTCAGTACCAGTTTACTGTGTTAGTCCATTCTCACTCTGCTAATAAAGACATACCTGAGACTAGGTAATTTAAAAAGGAAAGAGGTTTAATTGAATCACAGTTCCACATGGGTAGGGAGGCCTCAGGAAACTTACAATCATGGCAGAAAGGGAAGCAAACACATCCTTCTTCACACAGCAGCAGCAAGGAGAAGCCAGAGTGAAGCAGGAGAAAGCCTCTTATGAAACTATCGGATCTCATGAGAACTCACTCAGTATCATGAGGACAGCATGGAGGCAACCTGCCCCCATGGTTCAATTCCCTCCCAGTGGGTCCCTCCCATGACACATGGGGATATGGGAACTATAGTTCAAGATGAGATTTGGGTGGGGACACAGTCAAACTATATCACACTGGTAGGAATCTGATGTAGATTTTATATGATATAGTTGATCTTAAATTGATTTTTCTCTCTTTTTTCCCCATACAGAATTATATTTCCTGAAATAATCTATACAAAGATTTGTAGAAAGACAGAAAATGTTTACATCCACATTCCCTCACTCAGCTCCTAATTTTTCTCTTTCGTTCAAGCAGGCAATTTCAAAACTAATCCTTAAGTAGCTCCTCCCTCAGCCTACTCTGCCTTCCAGTAATGGTTATTTTTGGTATTACCAAGGACATGCAAGAGGAAAACAAATGTACCTTGCAGGAGAATTATTTGAAGCTTACAAACTACTTTCACTTTAAGGGTTATGAAATTTTACTAATGTTCTCTAGTGAAGTAAAAATTACACAGGTCTTGATAACAGAAACATGAGCAACAATTAAAATCAGATTTTCACATGCATAATTTTAGCATCTCATAAAGATAATCTCAACTTCTGCTTTTTCACCTCACAGCTCAACAATACTATAAGGACTGAAGAACCAGGTTTGGAAGGAAAATGCTACTTTCCTTCTTTCCAATAAGACTAACCACTTCTCATAGCCCAGTCAAGAACAAAAAATCTCTTTGTATCCTGACATAAAGCAAAAATAACATGATCATCCTGCCTGGAAGTTGGTCCCCAAAATAAAATTTCAAACACCTCTCACTCCCTTAAAAAAACCGTTTTTCCCTGGATTGTTTGCTATGCTGATGTCTGAAAACAAGTCACGACTTTTAGGAATATGATAATTTTGTGAAGAAGTTGTTTTTCAGTCATGAACAACAGACTAATGTACATGGAGAACTTTGGTAATTTGGGAGAATATTTTCTTTCAAGTATTTTTTGTGATTTTATTTGATGAGCCAGTCTTATAAAGCCTGATTCCCTTGCACTCTGGGGAAGTAAACATTTTCCTTCCTGTTCTAACTGTTTCTGTCTCTAAGTCTGTTTTGTCAAAAGTAAATGTAACATTAAGCACAGATTGCTACTCTACTATTTTAACCCAAGTATATATTACCTGCTCTGAGCTAGCACAACTTGTGGGGCCTGCTCAAATTTACTCTTTGAGTCTAAATGCAGAAGTGGACTTTTAACCCTATTATGAGCCCAACATCTGGACCTCTTGTCCAGATATAAAATGGGTCTCATAGATTGTTTTCCCAGATTTGTAGTTGCCGCTGCAACACTGATTAAACATCCCCTCTATGTCTTTCTCCTGATGACCAATACCAAGAAGGGACAGGAAGAAGGCCCTATTGTATTCTACCCTTTCTGCTGCTTGTCCTTAGGTATGGTTAGAGACCTTATAAAATTAAGACAGAGGCCAGGCATGGTGGCTGACATCTGTAATTCCAGCACTTTGGAAGTCCGAGCCAGGAGGATCACTTGACGTCAGGAGTTCAAGACCAGGTTGGCCAGCAAATAAAATGCTGTCTCTACTAAAAATACAAAAATTAGATGGGGATGGTGGTATGCACCTGTAATCCCAACTACTTGGGAGGCTGGGGCATGAGAATCACTTGAACCCAGGAGGCAGAGCTTACAGTGAGCAGAGACTGCACCACTGCACTCCAGCCTGGGCAACAGAGTGACATTCCATCTTAAGTTTAAAAAACCAAAATAAAATAAAATTGAGATGGAGCAGGGAACCCCTCTTAGGGGTTTGTGGGTTCCCCACCCCCAATCATGGAAATAAAGGAAAATCTTGAGTTTCTTCAAGGTAAATTCCAGGCACCTAGCTTGGAGGTAAATAAGCACCTCTTCTGAGAGGTAAATAAGCAACCTGATAATCAAATAAGAGACCTGGAACAAGTCACGGCCATGAATTGTAGCTAACATTCTTTTCTGGTGATCCTAAATTTTCAAACAAATCTTCTCTTCCTTAACCAACTGCAGATAGAAAAATCTTTGAATCTACCCAAGAACCTATAAGCCCCCACTTCAAGATATCCCACACTTTTGGGGCAAAACCAATGTGTAACCTCCATGCATTGATTTATGGTTTTGCCTGTAACTTCTTTCCTGAAGTTTACCCCTGTCTTTAAAAATCCGTGCTTGCAAGCCATCAGAGAGGCCAGGATTTAAGCATTCGTTAAGGTCCTGCAAATAAACGCCTTCCTTTCTACTGTTCAAACCTCAGTGTGGACACCTGGTCTCACTGTGCCAGGCGAGCAGACCCCAGTTCAGTTCTACAACAAAATGCCTCTGCACAGGCAGGACACACTTTAAATTGTCTTCTGATGGGAGGGGGTAAGTGTCCCTGAATTATTTGGAGGTGCCTGGCTTTGGGAACCTCCTATTTATAAAATGGAAATAACAAGTCACTTTGCTGTGAGAACGAAAGTAGACTGTGCATAGACCTAGCCAAGTTGCTGTCACACTTAAGACATTAACAAATAAATAAATAAATAAAAGTAGGCTAGACACTGTGGCTCATGCATTTAATCTCAGCATTTTGGGAGGTAGAGGCAGGCAGATCACTTGAGCCCAGGAGTTCAAGAACAGCCTGGGCAACAGGACGAAACCCCATCTGTACAAATAATAAAAAATTAGCCGGGCATGGTGGCCCGTGCTTGTAGTCCCAGCTACTTGAGAGGCTGAGGCTGAAGATCACTTGAGCTTAGGAAATCAAGGCTGTGTTGAGCTGGGATTTTGCCACTGCACTCCAGCCTGGGTGACAGAGTTAGACCCTGTGTAAGTCAATAAATAAAGTAAAACTTAGGGAAAAAGCCAAAACAAGAAAAATTAAACAAAAACAATAGACAGAAAATGACACAATGAGGCATTATTCAGTAATCCTCCAAATATCATAGCTTGGTATAATAATAGTTGCTTAAATATATTATACAAACATCATAAGTAACAAAAACATTTCCCATGAAAGCTACAAAGGACAGATGTTATGTGATAAAATATCTCAGCATCTTGGGGCCAACAGAAATGGGGAGGAGGAAGCCAACACCTTTCCAGAATATGTTGACAGTATAATTTGCAAGGTAAAAAAAAGATGACCCCTACTGTGACCAGAGTGGGGCTATCCCGGAAGGCTGAAAGGGGACAGCCAGCGATGGGTATGAACACTCACGCAAAGGCAGCAGGATCAGCAACGCAGAACAGGACACATGAATCACCAGCGCTCGCTACACAAAACGGTACTTTCCCTTGCTCATGCAAGGCACTCTGACATCTTGTCTTCCTTTTCTCTTGGCCTTCATGTTTTAAAAACCGCTGTTTGCAATTCACTAAACTGATCATTAGCCTAAATGAGTCACAGCCCACATTGGAAGGACAATTGGATACAGCATACCCTAATCTACAGCTAGAAAGGGGAAGGGAGTCCGTTTAGCATAAGTCTTTGTAAATGCTTCCCAAAGCAGTTTTGAGCTATCTTCTTAAAGAATTTGTTCTAGAATGTTGCCAGGATTCAATGTTCCCCTCTTTTGAAAAGTCTCTTGGGTCTGTTCTCATCCCTCATACCTACGCAAAGATGACTGTAACTGCTTTCACTACTCTAGGGCGTCTGCCATTTGGGCTTTGAACAATCCAGTCCAGTTTCAGGCTTTGAGACTCTCTTTAAGGGGTTTAGGTTGGCCTTCCCATTTTGAAAGAAGGATACAGTCTGAGATCAACTCTTCCTTTTCCTATCACCTGTTAATATCACCTATTCTTCCATAAACACTGAGTGATCTTCCTCATAGGAGCAAAACTCCTTGCGGGCACCGCAGCTCGTAGGGCCTGTGGCTTTCCCGACTTTATCCTTGCCTGCCCAGGTCACTCTCCTGCACCTCTTCCTGGCGATGTGCCTCATGCGATGTACTAAAGGACACTAGACTCACAGTCCTAGCTTCCAGACCCCTACTCGCCACTATTACTTACCGGGGGAGTCAGCTTGGGAAACATAGTTAATATTGCAATCTAATTTTCTCCACCTGCAACCTGAAAAATACTACTACTTACTTTTGGGGTTTTCGTAAGAATCAATTTACACATGAGAGTTCTCTTCCCCTGTCTCCCTGGACACTTTCCCTCAAGCTTCCTTTGCTTTCAAAATACCAGTGTTTCACTGTTGTCCAACTAAATGCAGAGTAGTACCTGAGATTCTGTACCATCTGAGAAGCTGCAGAAACCACAAAGCCTCCAAACAGATTTCTGCAGACACTACTCTGCCTTCCTTAATTCATTACACAGAAAGGATGGGAGAGGCGCGGGGGGTTGCAGGGGGGCGGCGGGGAAAGTGTGAAACTCCTATTTCGCTCTAATCAGTAAAATGACCCGCGAGCAGGCCACCCAGTCTAAACGAAAAGAATGAGCAACTGAGCCAGGGATCACCTAAGAACCCGCCCAATGCATGGGTGCGCGCCCGGGGCCAGGGGCCGGCACATTTCCCCGGTCCAGAGGGGCTCTCTCAGTTGCAGGGCCCTGCACTGAGGCTGCAGGAGAACCAGAGCAAGGAAAGTTTTCTCAGCTGCGCGAAAGCTTGTGCCTCGGCCTCTGGGGCCGAGCGGAGGGGAGGAAGCCCACCCAAGTCCCGAGCGCTGACGCTTCCAGGCTTTTCTGATGCCCAGCGGCGAACACAAGCACATCCGCGGGCTGTCGGGAAGGTTTTAAACTTGGTGCTCTCCACGGGGTCCACACTCTTCCCCCGGGCGTCCTCCCACCCCATTCTCCAACCTCTCCAAACTGAAGACCCCCGAAACCCAAGCGAGCCCTACTGCCTTGATTGAAGCCGCGCGCACCCCCCACCCCGCGCCCGGGCTTTGCTCGGCCCTGGGCGCCCTGTCCCGCCTGTGGTTACCGGCTGGGGCGCCCCGGCCCGTGGGCTCGGCCCTGGTCCCAGCTCCTGGCTCCTCCGAGGTGCGCGAGCGCCGCCGCCGCCTCGCTGCCTCCCACCTCCCAGGGCGGGCGAGTAGCTCCTGGCTCTTTGGTGCTGCAGAGACGCGCGCTCCCGACCCGCGGCGGAGGCGGCGCGGGGCGCTGGAGCCAGGACTGGAACGCCGGAGCCGCCTCCCAGAGCGGGTCCGCCTTGGCCAAGAGGAGGTGAGCTTTGCAGCTCCTTTTCCTGCTCAAGTCGCCCCTCCGAGTCCGGGTCAGAGCCTGAGTCAGAGAATTCTTTGCTATCCCGGGCTCTGCAGTGTGTCCCTTGAGCCAACTTTGGGTAACAGGAGCTCATTAGCTGAGTGAGAGTGGGCCAGCATGAATGCAGATTTATGAAAAATCGGCAGCACTGAGTTCAAGTTCCCTAAGTCCAGAGCCGCCCTCCAATAATACGCTGCTCCAATTACTACCGCGATAGTTTCTCTTCCTGCCCACTGGTCCAGGTGTCAAAGGGCAGTCAGATGTTCATATGGGGTCCCAAAGGGCTAGCACTGGGCTGGGAGTAGTTTCAGCATAGCAGAGTTGGCTCATCTCTTCCTCCCTTGAGTCCATATTGCATGCCAGGCATCGATCTGGGCGCTGGGGATACAGATGCTTGGTGCTTGCATTCCACTAAAGAGACACGCATAAACATAATAACTAAAATACATAGTGTGGGATATAGTGATGAAGTGCGGTGGACAAAAAAGAAGGGAGGACATGGGATATTTGGTAGTAGGGGGTACATTTTTAAATGGGATGGTCAAAGATGGCCTCACAGTGGATAAATATCTAAAGGAGATGAGAAGGTACGCTGGTATTTGGAGAGAAAGCACTTGCTGGGTGGCAGGCACTGAGATGTTCTTTATTGCACTGCTCTTTTTTTTTTTTTTTTTTTTTTTTTTACAACTCACCATATGCCAAATTAGACAGGTATTACCACCATTTCCATTTTACTGATGAGAAACTGTAGCTTAGGAAGGTTAAAGGAACTGCCCAAGGTCATCTGTTAGTCAATAGAGGAGTTTGCCTTCAAGGTTAAGAAGCCTGGTGCCCCAGAACCATAGTTAAGTCACAATTATACAGTAACAGGGGAAATGCAGCACCCATGCAGGCTGGTGGCAGTGTGATGAACTCAATCTGGCGGTGCCAGAAAAGGATTCCTGGAAATGACATCTCATTACTGATTTGTTGTTGTTTTTTTAAAGCTCAGTTTCATTACCACGTGTACAATGAAATATTTTGAAAATCGTCTCTTTTTTCTTCTTTTAAATTTTACTTTAAGTTGTGGAATACATGTGCAGGTTTGTTATATAGGTATACATGTGCCATGGTGGCTTGCTGCACCTATCAACTTGTCATCTAGGTTTTAAGCCCCACATGCATTAGGTATTTGTCCTAATGCTCTCCCTCCCCTTGCTCCCCACCCGCTGACTGGCCCCAGTGTGTGATGTTCCCCTTCCTGTGTCCATGTGTTCTCATTGTTCAACTCCCACTGATGAGTGAGAACATGAGGTGTTTGGTTGTCTATTCCTGTGTTAGTTTGCAGAGAATGATGGTTTCCAGCTTCATCCATGTCCCTGCAAAGAACATGAACTCAATCATTCTTATGGCTGCTTAGTATTCCATTGTGTATATGTGCCACATTTTCTTTAGCCAGTCTATCACTGATGGGCATTTGGAGTGAACAGGCAACCTACAGAATGGGAGAACATTTTTGCAATCTAACCATCTGACAAAGGTCTAATATCCAGAATCTACAAGGAACTTAAACAAGTTTACGAGAACAAAACAAACAACCCCATCAAAAAATGAGTGAAGAATATGAAAAGATACTTCTCAAAAGAAGACACTTATGCAGCCAACAACAAACATCTGAAAAAAAGCTCATCATCACAGGTCATTAGAGAAAACTATCTTTATAGCATGTGTGTATATCTTCCGCCTCATCCACAAGCCGTTTAATTCTAAATAACATAATTTGACAATCTGTGATAAGATTTTAGTCATTCCCCAAGTGTCCTCACAGGTTCCAGTTGCACATTCCTGTTCATGGGGATGTGATTGCTCACCCCTGCAGTAGAGCCTGTGCTGAGCGTCTCCAGGGCACTGTGAAGCAGAGTGACAGAACTGCTGCTTCTGAGAGGCTACGGCGTGAACAGGCTAGTTTCTGCCTTAGCTGTCAGCATCAGGTGGCCTTGTTCTGGGCAGAGTGTCAACAGCTCCAGACAGAAAATCAGGGCACATTGTACTTTGTGAAAAAGGCAGGTCACTAACCATTAGTTTCAGAAGCCGAAACTGCAGCATCTGATAGAAGAATGCCGTCAATAGAATGGCCGAACCCACAGTTCTCTCCTAGGTACCTCTACCTCCCCATGGTTACATCCATTGTTTTCCTTCCTCCAATGTCAGCAAAAATCTTTTGATCTTTCCTTCAGGGTTCCTCTCAAACACCACTTCTTCCAGAAAGCCTTCCTCATTGTCTCAGCTACAAACGAAAGCTTAGTCTAAAATCTGATACTTCTCTTATGGCACCTGATATTTTCTACTTTATTTTTAAATTTAGCCTATACTGTATACCTTAACTCCTCCACAGGCCAAATATTAATTTATATTTAATTTCTCCACAGGTCCTAGCATAATGTCTTCTATCCAGAAGACATTCCATGAGTATATTTTTACTATTGTTAATAAATTAATCTGCAAGAATATAGCTTCGTTGTTTTTTAATTTTGTCTTTTCATTCCAAGATAACTCAGAAATTTAGTGACAGGAGTGAGTTATATGTGGCTATAGCTGTTGCTCATCATTATAAGTTGACAATGGTTTGCCTTGAGGTAAATTCCATTTGCCCTACTTTGAGTTAGAAAACTGAGGCTTTACAGTAATTTCCCTTAGGTCACAGTATTAGTCTTCAAGAGAGCCAGGATTTAAACCCAGCACTGCTTGGCTCCAAAATGAGCTCACCACAAGCTCATATGTCTCCTCTTTCAGTCATTCATTCATGAATGCATTCATCTGATGTTTCGACAAATATTTGCAAATATTTACTGTGTTCAGCTCTGTCCTAGACACCAGGAAAACAGTAATGATTAAAGCAGTCCTCGAAATGCTCACAATGCTGTAGAAAGGTCAAAGGTGAGGAAATAATGCAAAATGAGTATTATAAACCTTTTAGAGTCATGGAGGCCCTAGAGGAACACTTGGTTTTACCTTAGGTTATGGGAAGTAGGAGATGATAGTAAGGATTCTCTAAGAAGATAGAATGTAATTTTGATTTTAAAGTTTGTTACAATGATAATGAAGGGAAGCATATGGTAGACAGAGGAAAGAGTGCTTGCAAAAACACAAGCATGGAAGAATACAATGCATTACAGAGGAAAGAGTGCTTGCAAAAACACAAGCATAGAAGAATACAATGCATTCAGAGAGTGGCTCTGCTGATTCAGGAGGGCTGCAGCATGGTGAGACCAGAGTTCACATGAGGCTGGAAAGGAAAGCAGGGCCAAATCACAGGAGGTGCACAGAGTAGCTCTATGAAGTTCATTACCCCCTTAATATGTATAAAGAATCGTGGCTGTCTATGTATGTCAATTTTTCAGGGTAGAGGTTATCTAACTTTAGTCAAATTCTCAAAGAGGCTGAATGACCCAGGGCTAGGAAGTGGGGAAGTCACTTTCCTTTCCTACAGCCTTCCATTGGTCCGTGGACTACAAAAAACCCCAAGGAATTGCAGTATCAATCAGGATATGCTGGATACCTGGAGTGGGGTGGGTGCAAGGCTCGCCCCTGCCAAATCACCTCCAAACACGTAGTGGCACTGACATCCCTGGGCAAGGATAGCTAAGACCCTCGTCCTCCCAGCACCCGCACCCATGTGCCCTCTAAGGGTGGAAGGAAGGGGTTGCTCAGTGGCGAGAAGGCCAGGAGACAGGGAGGCAGCTTAGAGTGTGTCCCGAGAAGGTAGCAGAAAGCAGGACCACAGAGAGCCACAACTCTAAGCTCTAAATGCATGCTTCATTGCCTCATCTGACTTCAATCACTGCGATGGGCTGAATGATGTCCCCCAAAATTCATGTGTCCTAAGCCTCAGTACCTACGAATGTGACGGTATTTGGAGACAGGGTCTTTGAAAAGGTGATTAGGTTTAATGAGGTCATATGGGTGGGCCCCAGTCCAATCTGACTGGTGTTATAAGAAGAGACTAGTACACAGAGAGACACCGAGGGGCCTATGGATACAGAAGGACGCCAGTGTGAAGAGGCGGCATGGGGTGGCTATCAGCAAGGCAAGGAGAGAGGCCTGGAACAGAGCCTTTCCTGACAGTCCTCAGAGGAAACCTTCCCTGCTGGCACCTTGCTTCTGGCCTTCATTTCCAGAATTGTGAGAAAATAAATTTCTATTGGTTAAGCCACCCAGCCTGTGGTATATGGTTATGGTAGTCTAAGCAGACTAATAGACTTATAGAATACCAATTCAAATTTCAACGATAACGTTTTAAGCATTCCAAGATGGTGACCACAGAGCATTAAATCCCAAGGGAAGGGCCCTTCTAAGCACGGTGTCCACTGCATCAGTCATAAGCCCAAGAAGCCAGGCCTTGGGACTTGGGAAATGAAGATCTGAAGACAGCCTGGGGTCCATCGGTGAAGTGGTGTGATTAAAGCTTGGGGATGGGTGAGATTACTTCTTGGAAACATAAAGTGAGAGAAGAAGAGGGCTGATGTCAGAAACAGCAACTAGGGACACAGAGGTGAACAAGAGGAGGTGGAACCCAGTGGAGAAATAGGCAATAATGTCTAAGACCCAAGGACATGTACTTAGGAACCAAATCCCATGGGCCCTAGCCTGGAGGTCATGTGATAGGCGTTGAGGCCAGGAGGCTACTGGTTAAAGAGTAGGTAGTGCAATTACAGGCTACTCTTCTAAGCAGGCTTGGGAGGAAGGAGGAGAATGGGGCTGGTGAGGGCCCTTGTGCAGATTTATGGGAAGCAGGAGATCAGAAGTGCTAATATCCAGCCCATGCCCAGTTGCCAAAGCTAAATCAGCCTGCCAGAAGGGCCAGTGGAAGGGCTCCAAATGGCCTAGGCCTGAGTAACAGAGCTGTTGCTGGAGCTCTTCTTGTGTATATGTATTTTTTGTCTGAGTCGTCTCCCTAGCTCCATGAGAGAAGCAACTGGTCTGCTTCCATGCAGCCCACAGAACGGTGCACACAGTATGCACGAGAAACAAATGCTGAATAAACCAGTAGGATGCAGAGTCAAGGGAAAGGTTGTGCTGGTTTTGCTTTGTCTTTATTCATTTGTTTCAGATGAGAGACATAAACGTGTTTCTAGATTGAGCAAAAGGACCCCGAAGGAAGAGAGAAGTTGAAGATAAGAGTTGAGAGAGGAAATAATTCATGAAATAAGATAATAAAGTGTAAGAAAATAAATCAAGAGAACTTCTGGAGAAAAAGAAAACAAAACCCTGAATTATTTTTCAGGAAATTTAATCATTAGTCATTCAATAATCAGTATCTTCATTGTCCTGGATCCTTCTAGGGTTGGGGAACTGAAGGGTTGGAGGGTCAGGGTGGGTACAAAAGAAAACATAAGATATATTCCCTTCCATTTGTTCAAGGTGACACCATCTAGTTAAGAAGTCTTTTATGGAAAAAATACACAGCAGTGAAACACAGCAAGAATGTTCCCAGGAGTCTGAGTAATAAAGAAAGATCTGAAAACAGAGTGAACTGAGAAAATGCCCAGAGGCATTACAGCAGAGGTGGAGAGGAGATAGGGAAAAGTAAGTAGAGAGAAAATAAGGGAACATGAGCTCTGCCATGGTCTCTTGGCAGTGGGCCAGCTGGCAGCTGGCAGTATCAGGAAAACAGGGGCTCAGTGTGGACTCAAGACCTGGGCAGCTCCATTTATTTTCCAATTGATTAGGACCAGTGCCAGCAGTCAAGCCCAGCAGGAAGCAGTAGAATCAAGACTTGTCTTAGAGAAGGACACATCCTTGATAGTTAATATGTCTGGCCATGGAAAGACTGGCTTTTTTATGATGAGTCCAACAACAAAGCTGGGACCAACTGAAGAAAGTGATGAGAAAGAAAAACTGACACTGTTTTCAGATGTTAAAATACATACTATGACACAGTAACATCTCTAAGGAAACTATTGTTTCCTTGTTTCCTGAGAGACTAGGATAATCTATTATCCAGTCAAATCAAAGGCAAAACCACACACACACACATACACACACACACACACACACACACACACACACACACACACACACACACAGAGGAACCCAGGAATTCTACTAGCTAAAGCCATCTCAGGGAGCAGCAAGTACAACTCATATCGAGGATATAGTTTAAACTCAATCAAGCTCAATTAGGTTTCAGAAAATAAATAGGAGGAGTGAGTGTTCAGAAACCCCCAGGCTTCCAAGATGTGAGAAACGCAGGCTGCAGATGGTCATGTTCTCATTATGAATCACTCCCATCTCATTAATGGCAATAATTATCTGCCCATTTTTTTCTTAGGTGATTTGAGGGTTTATTGCATATTATAAACTTTTTTCTTGCTCTTTGACATAAATTGGATTTCATTTGCTTTGTCTTGGTTTTATACTGTTGGTCTTTTCTAATTAGCACAATTATTCCTGAATATATGTGTACTGTTTTCACTTGCTAATGAACACATGCCAGGGCACTGCACACCCCTGTGGGCACATACATACAGGACCTCAGCCCCTACCTCCTGGTAATATTCATTTTTCCCTTTCCCTTCCAATGTTTAATCATTTACTTGAAGCTTCCCTTTTGCTGCTAATCCGATTGTTTTGTTCCTTCAGTAGAACTGCACAGACTTCCACCCACACAACATGGCACTAGGCAGACAAAACATCTGATATATTTTAGCTCATGCTTGGCATTCAATCAAGAAAACGAAGCTGTGAGCCACGCTGAAATGCTAACTAAAATTCATTTTGCACTACCAGAGAAAGAGAGACAGCACACTGAGGAGATACTGTAGCCTCATGGTGATCACATGTAGCCCTAGGCTCTAACACTTGCAAATTTCTTTCCCTCAAAATTGAATTGGTGCATTTTGAAGTGAAATCCTGATAGCTTCTTGTTTACTGTCACACAGTAATGAGGAAGCTTCGGTTTATTGGCATGGAGCTCAGCCACACTCAGAGAGCAAATGGAAAAGAAAGACTAGCTTGTCCTGGTGCCTTCCTTCTTGCTATAGCTTCAGTTGTGTCACCGCCAACATAATGCATGACGGAATTATTCCAAGATGGAGAAATACATTGAGCCTAGACATTGGCTGTTACAGCTGTGTGGGGGGAGTCCACACAAACTCACGCCCCCTCTCTTTTCCACATGCCTGCACAACTGTCTATGCTGTGAGGGGAAGATGAGGGCTTGCAGCCCTGGGTGGTTTCATCTGCCCCTGAGGGTCACTTTTCCCTTCCTAGTTCCTTTACCCCAAAGATATTCTGTGATCACTATCTACATGTTGAAAACATTCGGCATTCTTCTGCCTCTTCTCAAATTATCTCTAATGCTATTCTTAACATTTCTGATCCTACCAAAATTCATGCCCATTTTGCAGAAACAGACTCAATGTGAAGCAGATGAATAAAAAGAAGGAGCTGTGTGTGTGTGTGTGTGTGTGTGTGTGTGTGTGTGTGTATCTGGGCATATGTGTCTGTGTATAAAATCTCAGAAATAAATATGAAATATTGGGCTGGGCACGGTGGCTCACACCTGTAATCCCAGCACTTTGGGAAGCCGAGGAGGGCAGATCACGAGGTCAGGATTTCTAGACCAGTCTGGTCAACAACATAGTGAAACCCTGTCTCTACTAAAAATACAAACATTAGCCGGCCATGGTGGTGCACACCTGTAGTTCTGGCTACTGAGGAGGCTGCGGCAGGAGACTCGCTTGAACTCAGGAGGCGAAGGTTGTGGTGAGCCAAGATCGTGCCTCTGCACCCCAGCCTGGGCAACAAAGTGAGACTCCGTCTCAAAAACAATAAATAAATAAATAAATAAGAAATATTTAAATTTTTTATTATTTAAAGATAATAGCACTTTTTGGAAAACAAAATAGAAGAAAAAATCATCTATAATTTCACTACTGTAAAACCACCAATGATAGCATTTTGTACTTTTATTAATTTTAAATTTTTAAATTTTTAATTTTTATGGGTACATAATAGTTGTAATTTATGGGGTACACGTAATATTTGGTACCAGTGTATCAGTATGTAATGCTCAAAGCAGGGTAATTGGGATATCCATAACCTAAAGCATTAACATATTTTTGTGTTAGGAACATTCTAATTCTACTTTTTAGTTAGTCTGAAATACACAATAAGCTATTGTAAACTATAGTGTTCAAGCTATTGAACACTATAGCTATATTTTTGTACCCATTAACCAACTTCTCTTTATCCTCTCTCCCCATTACACTTCCCAGTGTCTGGGAACCATCATTCTGCTATCTCCATGAGTTTAATTTTTTTTTTTAGCTCTCATATATAAGTGAGAGAATGAGATATTTGTCTTTCTGTATCAGTCATATTTTACTTAACATATTGCATTTACTCTTAGGCTGTTGTAAAACATGGCTGTTTACATTTGGTGTATTAGTCCATTCTTGAACTGCTATACAGACATACCTGAGACTGGACAATTTGTAAAGAAAAGAGTTTTAATCACCTCATGGTTCTGTGGGCTATACAGGCTTCTGCTTCTGGGGAAGCCTCAGAAAACTTACAATCATGGTGGAAGGTGAAAAAGAAGCAAGCACATCTTCATATGGCCAGCAGGAGAGAGAGGGAGAGAAGGAGTGGGGTGCTACATAATTTCAAAAAACCAGATCTTGTGAGAACTCTAAGAAAGTCAAGGGGGAAATTCACCCCTGTGATTCAATCTCCTCCCACCTCCCACTGGAAATTACAATTCGACATTAGATTTGGGTGGGGACACAGAGCCAAACCATATCATATAGTACCTTTAAATGAGTATATTGATTTTTCCCACATATTTCCATTATATTGTAGGTATTTTCTATATAATTATATAATTTTATAAGCCTCAAGTCTTTTTTGAGAGGGGAGTCTTGCTATATTTCCTAAGCTGACCTTAAATTCCAGGGCTCAAGTGATCCTCCCACCTCAGGCTCCTGAGTAGCCAGTACTATAGGCAGGCACCACTGCACCTGAATCCAAATATCAAGTGTTAATGGCTGAGTAGACACCATAGTTTATTTAACTATTTCATTATTGATAGACATTTAGGTGGACTCCAGATTTTTTTCTACTGTAGCTATTGCTGCAATGACATTTATATTTATCTTATATAAAGGCAGATATGATAAAATATGCAGCTATATGACAAATATTACAAAATATAGTTATTCTCTCTGTACCTTAATATTCATTTCACATTTGCAGAAATTTTTCAGATGTCTACCCACGGGTAGGTCAATCAATATTTAGTTTTGCAAGCAAGGGCCCTCTGTGGGTAACTGCAGACATATACCAATAAAAGTTTTTGTTGTCATTTTTGTTAAAAAACTCTAAATTTCTCCTTATCTTAATAATAACATATATAATTATTAAACGCTTTATGTTTATAAATGAGAAATCATCCCATTTAGCCTGGACATGATAAATCTGAGGGCAGGGAGAGGTGATAACTGTCTTCAAATGTCTGAAGGCCCAGAAGCTGAGGGAGACTTTCTCTGTGGCCTCAGGTGAAGGCAGGCTCCAGCTGAGTGAGGGGAACTTCTGCCAGGGGGCCCAGAGAGTGCCCCCTTGGTGGCTGTGATCTGTAACAGGCTGTATAAGCACCTGGCAAGGACAGAGTTAAGGCATTCATCAACCTGCAAAGCTGGATTATGTACTCATTAAGATCCTTTCCAGCCCTGAGAAGCAGTGACTCTAGAAGTTATATATAATGAGTGTTCTCCTTTTGTAAAATAGAATATAATTGATTACCATAGTATGGAATAGTTTAAAGTGAGAAGGTGAGTTCTTTTATTATGATGTACATGCATTCAATAAATTTGTATTGTGAATTCATCATGATTCAGGCATTGTTTTAGATGCTAGGGCTCCGAGAGTGAACAGACAAAAATCCATGCCTATCGAGCTTACAAATGTCTACTGGAGTTTTCAAAATGTTTCACATATGTTTTCTTGTTTGACTCCATGATGATTGTCTGAGACATGTAGAACAGACATTTTCCCTGCTAAGAATGAAGAAACTAAAACTTAAAAAGGTTCAGTGACCTCCCCAGGAACACACAGAGGGTTGAGGAAGAATGACAACTCAGCCCATGTGGGTGGGATGGCTCCCGGCACTTTGGGAGGCTTAAAGCTGGAGGATCACTTGGGCTCAAGAGTCCAAGATCAGCCTGGATAACATAGTAAGATCTTGACTCCAAAAAATTTAAAAATTAGCAGGCCATATTGGCATGCACCTGGAGTCCCAGCTACTCCAGGGGATGAGGTGGAAGATTGTTGGAGCCCAGGATTTCAAGGCTGCAGTGAGCTGTGATTGCACCGCTGCACTCCAGCCTGGGCAACAGAGCAAGACTCTGTCTCAAAAACAAACAAATAAATAAATAAATATGAAAACTCAGCCCTGGTGGCTCCTGCTCTGTTGCTCCACATCCACCATATTACCTCACCCGGGGCCCCTGCATGTGGAGAGGAGCTCATATTCCTACAGTCCCACCTCAGACTTCTGGAGTGGGCAACATATCCCGAGTTTCCTAAAAATTACCACATATTTTATGTTACAAAGAAAAGTTGCAGAAAGAAGCAATGCTCTTTACAAGCCTAATATACTTTAATTTCTAAGCTATAAAGTTCTCAAAGTTCTCTTAATCATTTTTGAATACCCCATGTCTGGCACATAACACGTGCTTTATCAGTGTTTGTTAATAGATAATCACAACTCACAACAAACAAACACTACTCTTATATTGTGTTTTTAAATATGTTGTTCTTGTGAAGTTACAGTACCTTAGAAATGGGAAGTTCTGGTGTTTCATATGACTTCTAAGAAATTGAAAGAGTAAGGTAAAGATCTGTGTATTCACAACATAAATGTTTGGTAAAATGTGCAAGACTGGCAGGTCAGGATGTAGAAGGAGGTCAGGAGTTCGAGCCCAGCCTGGATAACACAGCAAGGCCCTGTCACTACAAAAAAAAAAAATTGTTTTTTAATTAGCCAAACCCAGGGGCACGGACCTCTAGTCCTAGCTACTTAGGAGGCTGAGGTGGGAGGATTGTTTGAGCCCAGGAGTTCAAGGCTGCCCTAAGCCATGATTGTGCCACCACACTCCAGCCTGGGTGACAGAGTGACACCTTGTCTTTAAAATAAAAATGTGTAGGACTAATGCCTTGTGGAAAAAGGAGTCTGGTTTAATCTTCATTTTAAAGCACTGCTTATTTTGAGAGTTAAATGATTATTTTAGTGCACTTCAGTATATTCTGCTTAATTAAATCCTGGCCTTTAGTTTTCTAGTACTTTACCAAGTTCTCCATTATAATCACTGGATCGTATTTGCCCAGAAGTAAAGTAATCTTGTGACATCACAGATGTCCTCTGCACTTGGAAGTTGAGAAAGGTAAACATATCTTTGCATGGCAGGTTTCTAGCAGGTTTCCAGCAGGTTTCCCTCTATTTAAAGGGAAAAGTTAGTGAAAAAATGGCAGCATACTCCCTCCTCATGTTCTCATTAATTGAGGACAAAGCCATGCTAAACCTAAAGTAGAAGAGAGGATATATCTATACATATATATACATACATATCATTTTAGTCTATTTAGCTATAATACCATAAACTGCATGGCTATAAACAACAAAAATCTGTTTCTCATGGATCTATAGGCTGGGAAGTCCAAGAGCAAGGCACTGGTAGAATCAGTGTCTGTAGAGGGCCTGCTTCCTGGCCATCGTAGGATGGCAGCTTCTCCCTGTGTTCTCACATGGTAGAAGGGATGAATGAACTCCCTTGGGCTCATTAATTTCATTCATGAAGGATCTACCCTTAGAACCTATTCACCCCTCAAGGCCCCACCTGTTAATACTATCACCTAAGGGTTTAGGATCTCAAGATACAAATTTTGGGAGGACATAAACATTCAGACCATAGCACATATATAACATAAATGTATTTACCAATATATTTTAATATATTAATGATACATTAATATATTACATGTAATTCATGAAGGAAGGATATTCAGTGGAAGGCAAAGTGCATAGGTGAAAATGATTTACAACACATATCTACCTAGATAGATGGAAAAATTTGAAAAGGCTAATTACTGAAGATAGTTCTAAACTCATATCTAATTACTGAAGATAGCTGTAAACCCATGGGTGCCTGTGTTCTAAAAAAACAATTTCTCACCATTGTTCCCTTCTGAAAAATAAATTTAAAAAATGAATGAATGGAATGAAGTTGTTTGGCAGGATCAATGTACTTATGGAGAGACAGTACAAGAGGCAGTGAGACTACAGGATCAGAATGGCAAAGAGGTCTTGGTTGGAATCTCTGTTCTGCCACTCACTTGTTCTGTGTCTTAGTTTTTTACATCTGTAAAGTAGGGACAAACAGGGCCTCCAGGATTTTTGCAATGATGAAATGAAATTGCATATGAGCAGAGCTTGGGACAATATCTGGCATGGAGTAAATATGCACCACACGTGGCCACAGCTTCCAGCTTGTGGGAAAAAAATGTTCAAATCTGGACCTTTGAGTCAAAAAGCAAATAATTTTGGTATTCCCGGCAAGTCAATGAGTCTGTTTCTGCTCTTTTTTGTGTGTGACAAAGCATCAGTTATCTAATCCTCACAAGTAATTTTGCTTCAATTCCAGGGTCACATAAATGTGGTATTCCATGGCCACATTTTCCTATGTAACAAACCTGTACATCCTGCAGATGTACTGAGAACTTAATAAAATAAAATAATTTTTTTTTAGACAAAGTATCGCTCTTGTTGCCCAGGCTGGAGTGCAATTTCACAATCTTGGCTCACTGCAACCTCCACCTCCCGGGTTCAAGCAATTCTCCTGCCTCAGCCTCCTGAGTACCCGTGATTACAGGCGCCCGCCACCATGCCCAGCTAATTTTTTTGTATTTTTAGTTGAGATGGGGTTTCACCATGTTGGCCAAGCTTGTCTTGAACTCCTGACCTCAGGTAATCCTCCCACCTCAGCCTCCCAAAGTGCTGGGATTACAGGTGTGAGCCACTGTGCCCTATCATAAAAGTGCTTTTTTTTTTAAGTGGTATCAAGAATGGCCCACCTCAAATGGGCATCATCTAGGGATTTGAATGAGTTTGGCCTCAATTAGGCTTTCTATGAAACTAAAATATGTCCCAAGAGATGCTGCTTTGTGTAGTTCATGTTTTGCCAGGTTTGTTTTTGTCTGTGCCTGAGAGCATTCTCTGGAGCTAGGCTGCCTCCTTTCCACAAGAAATGCTGGCTGCTTGGGAAACTCAAGCTTTTTTTTTTTTTTTTTTTAAGAAATCCAAGCAAAACACAATGAGGATGATAAATATCTGGCCAGAAGCATTCCCAACTTAGAAAATAAGTTGTTTACTATCTGTGGTTTTGGTAGATCTTAGTACTGCGGCTCTGCTTTCCTTTGATGAGAAGAAGGGACTTTGCAACATTTGCTTTAAACATGGATTTCCTAGAGCAGTGCCCCACCCCCCACCCCACCGCCTGTCCTCCCACCCCACTGCCTAGCCCCACAAAGCTTTTCAGGTGAGCAGCTGCTTTATCTTTGGGAAGGACAAGGTTAAGCAGCAGGTATACAGCACATACTCCCCTTTAAGAAAGCAGACGACATGATTGTATATTTCGGAGATCCCATTGCCTTAGCCCCAAATCTCCTTAAACTGTTAAGCAACTTCGGCAGTCTCAGGATACAAAATCAATGTGCAAAAATAACAAGCATTCCTATACACCAATAACAGACAGAGAGCCAAATCATGATTGGACTCCCATTCACAATTGCTAAAAAGAGAATAAAATACCTAGGAATACAACTAACAAAGGATGTGAAGGACCTCTTCAAGGAGAACCACAAACCACTGGTCAAGGAAATAAGAGAGGACAGAAACAGATGGAAAAACAGTCCATGCTCATGGTTAGGAAGAATCAGTATTATGAAAATGGCCATACTGCCCAAAGTCATTTATAGATTCAATGCTATTCCCATCAAGCTACCAATGACCTTCTTCACAGAACTGGAAAAAAACACTTTAAACTTCATATGGGACCAAAAGAGAGCCTGCATAGCCAAGACAATCCTAAGCAAAAAGAACAAAGCTGAAGGCATCAGGCTATCTGACTTCAAACTATACCACAAGGCTACAGTAATCAAAACAGCATGGTACTGGTACCAAAACAGAGACATAGACCAATGGAACAGAACAGAGGCCTCGGAAACAATGCCACACATCTACAACCATCTGATCTTTGACAAACCTCACAAAAACAAGCAATGGGTGAATGATCCCTGTTTAATAAATGGTGTTGGGAAAACTGGCTAGCCATATGCAGGAAGCCGAAACTGGACCCCTTCCTTACACCTTATACAAAATTAACTCCAGATGGATTAAAGATTTAAACATAAGAATTAACACCATAAAAACCCTAGATGAAAACCTAGGCAGCACCATACAGGACACAGGCACAGGCAAGGACTCCATGACTGAAACACCAAAAGCAGTGGCAACAAAAGCCAAAATAGACAAATGGGATCTAATTAAACTTAAGAGCTTCTGCACAGCAAAAGAAACATCATTAGAGTAAATTGGCAACCAACAGAATGGGAAAAAATGTTTGCGATCTAACCATCTGACAAAGGACT
>CAUYQU010024593.1:0-41330 GCA_963574635.1 Cheracebus regulus | reverse complement strand
GTGAGCCATTGCACCCAGCTATATTGGCTAGTTTCAAAACAGATCAGGAGCTATACATTTGAAATCGTTCCACTAACATGATATAAACAAGGTTTGTAAGTGATAAGCTTGGCAGCTTCGATTTCTGGTGTAAGGTGTGTGGCCTCCCAGAGCTCTAGGCTGTCCTCGCTGACTCAGTTTTTCTTGCTCTGTAATGGGTTCTGTCCATTTGTCAGCCTGCAGATTTTCAGTTGGATTTTTTTTCGTCAGTGAAACAAATACAGAAATTGCTCCTCCTGCCCTGATTATAATCATTTTGGCCACATTTTTCAAAGCTTACAGTTAGACCATCCCAAAACTCCAGGGTAACTCCATATTATTATTAAAACACAACAAGAACAATAGTAAAACCTGGTCCTAGAAAGCGGCCTTGGAAACTTCTTTTGTGACCAGGCCTGGACTGTGTTTCAAGCTATGTAGGCACTGTTACGAGAATATTCTGGAGCGAAGTGTTGACATTTAGTAAGAGCCTTTGCCTTTTTATTTCTTTTCTTTTTTTTTCATGTTGTTCTGACAAAAGTGTCTTTGTCTTTTGAAACGGAATTTGCCTGGTTGGATCGTTTAATGACAAGTGACATAGCAATTGTCAGGGAGTACCTTCTAAGGCAAGACCACCTGGTCAGGAGTCTTCTCCTTCATCCATAGACTACATGTCAGGGATAGGTTAAAAAAAAGGGTAAAAGGGCCAGGCATGATGGCTCACACTTGTAATCCTAGCATTTTCAGAGGCCGAGGTGGGTAGATCACCTGAAGTCAGGAGTTCAAGTCCAGCATGGCCAACATGGTGAAACTCCATCTCTACTAAAAATACAAAAAATTAGCCATGTGTGATGGAGGGCACCTGTAATCCCAGCTATGCAGGAGGCTGAGGCAGGAGAATCGCTTGAACCCGGGAGGCAGAGGTTGCAGCAAGCCGAGATCGCGCCACTGCTCTCCAGCCTGGGCAACAGAGTGAGACTCCATCTCAAAAACCAAAAGGTAAATGCACAGCACCGCTAGGGTGTTGCTTCTTAGTTGGGTTTCTGGGTTTTCTCTGCACTAAAGTGGCTGCCCAGAGACCAACATTTGCTTTGCATGCCTCTGGCTAAAGGCGCTACTTCCTCTAGTAACAGGGAAGATGGTGGGAGGAGCTGCCTACATGGTCTTGTTTCGGAAACCTGAATCTGAAAAATCTCTGAATTTGTTACAGACTGGTCCAAAAATTTGAGAAAATAAACTCATTCTGGGAGTGGAGTTTTTCCATTCTTATTAGGCTGAGCTACCAAATCTCTTTGGGTGCCTTAGTGCCCGCCATGGTCAAGTTTTATAAAAACATGACTCAAGACAGAGATTATCCAGAAAATGCAAAGCTATTGAGATAGAAAGTAGATTAGTGGCTGCCTAGGGCTCAAGTGGGAAAAGGAGTGACTGCAAATGAACGTTAAAGATCTTTCTGGGGATGGAAGTATTTTAAAACTGCAGTGTGATGATGATTGCACAGCTCTGTACCTTCACTAAAAATCATTGAATTATACACTTAGGATGGGTGAATTTTACAGTATGTAAATTAAAATAAAGGTCTTTTAGAAATATTTATTCAGCCAGACACAGTGGCTCATGCCTGTAACCGCAGCACTTTGGGAGGCCAAGGCTGGCTGATGGCTTGAGTGCAGGAGTTTGAGACCAGCCTGACAAACATGGTGAAACCCTGTCTGTACCAAAAATACAAAAATTAGCAGGGCATGGTGGTGTGCCCCTATAGTCCCAGCTATTCGGGAGGCTGAAGTGGGAAGATCACTTGAGCCTGGGAGGTAGAGGGTGCAGTGAGCCAAAATCGCACCATTGAATTCCAGCCTGGATGAGAGGAGTGAAACCCTGTCTCGAAAAACAAAATTAATTGACAAATAATAACTATATATATATATATATATATATATGGGATACAATGTGATATTTTGATATATACATATTGTGGAATAATTAAATCAAGCATATCCATCATCTCACATAATTATTTTTTTGTGGTGTGAACATTTAAGATCAGCTCTCTTGGTCAGGCACAGTGGCTTATGCCTGTAATCCAAACACTTTGGGAGGCCAAGGCAGGAGGATCACTTGAGCCAGAAGTTTGAGACCAGCCTGGGCAACCTAGTGAGACCCCCCCATTTCTACAAAAATACAAAAATTAGCCAGGTGTGATGCCATGCACCTGTTGTCCTGGGAGGCTGAGGTAGGAGGATCACTTGAGCCCAGAAGGTCGAAGTTGCAATGAGCTGAGACCATGCCAGTGCACACCAGCCTGGGTGACAGAGCAAGATACCATCTCAATAAAATAAAATTTAAAAGTAAAATAAAATCAGTTCTCTTATAGGTCTCAAAAACTTATTCCTTCTGTATAATTGAAACGTCATACTCTGACCACTATCTCCGCATTGCCACCTCCCAACCAACAGAGCTCTTAAAACACATCCTGTATTAGTCAGGGTTCTCCAGAACAATAGACCAATAGGATTGGTCAATCTATCTGTCTATCCACCTCTATCTCTATCACTATGTTATCATCTGTGATATATTTTAAGGAATTAACTCCTGCGATTATGGAGGCCGAGGATTCCCATGCTTCTGCAAACTGGAGACCTGGGAAGGCTGGTGGTGTAGCTCTGAGAACTGGGGATCCGATGGTTTAAGTTCCAAACAAGAGCAGAAGACCAATGTCTCCGCTCAACCAATTAGGCAGACAGAGCAAACTCCCCCTTCTCTCCTTCTGTTGTTCTATTGAGGCCCTCGATGGACTGGATGAAGGGACTGGATGAGGACCTTCACACTGGGGAGGGCCATCTGCCTTCCTCAGCCATTGATTCAAATGCCAGTCTCATTCAGAATCACTCTCACAGACACACCCAGAAGTAATGTTTTACCTGGGCACCCCACGTCCCAGTCAAGTCAACACATAAAAATAACCATCACAAGTCTCCTTGTCAACTTGACATTCATCCTCATCTCCTAAAACCACATTTAATCTCCAAATAAAGACAATAACTAGGTCATCATTCTGCCTAATATGATACATCTATCCTGTGTGCTACTGAAATGCACAGACTCTTTCCTAGAAAGAGGATGGAAATGAGTGGTGTTTACTCTTCTTTTTGATATTCTTCTGTAACTTAAATACTGTGATGTTGTGGAGACAAAAGTGACTCCATCTTGAATGCTGATCTGCCATGCTGACTTCTCACTAACCCCAGTTTCGTGAATGCCTTCTGATTCCTACTTTATTTATCGTCCTTGGAGTAAGAACATGTACACACTATAAATACTGCCTTTAGGTCAAGGCAACCTTGACGTTACCACACAAATCACAGGCTATGACGCACATAGCATTCTTGCCTTTTCTGGAGGGCTGCTGTGTTAGGCCATTCCTGCATTGCTGTAAAAAATACCTGAGGCTAGGTAATTCATAAAGAAAAGCGGTTTGGGCTGGGTGCAGTGGCTCACACCTATAATCCCAGCACTTTGGGAGGCCAAGGCAGGCAGGTCACCTGAGGTCAGGCGTTCCAGACCAGCCTGGCCAACATGGTGAAACCCCATCTCTACTAACATATACAAAAAGAAAAAAAAAATAGCCGTATGTAGTGGCAATGCCTGTAATCCCAGCTACTTGGGAGGCTGAGGCAGGGGAATCGCTTGAACCTGGGAGGCAGAGCTTGCAGTGAGCCAAGATCACAATTCTCCCACCTGCAGGCTGCAGGCTGTACAAGCATGGCTCTAGAATCTGGTTCTGGTGAGAGCCTCAGGAAGCTGACAGTTATGGTGGAAGGTGAAAGGGGAGCAGGTGTGTCACATGAAGAAAATGGGAGCAGAAGAGACGGGGAAGGGGTGGATGCCATACACTTTCAACAATGAAATCTCACATGCGGTCAGGTGAGAACTCACTTATCACCAAGGGGATGGTGCTAAAACCATTCATGAGAGATCTGCCTCCCGATCCAATCACCTCCCACCAGGCCCCACCTCCAACATTGGGACTCATATTGCAATATGAGATTTGAAGGGGACAAAAATGCAAACTGTGTCAGTTGCCTTGAATTGTCTCTGTAGAGCATATAGCCCTTTTCCGTTTCGTAGGTGAGCCTTGATTCTGGGGAGGAATTGTGCTGAGATCTACCTGTCTTGCTGATGCTCAAGACTAAACTTCCATATGTAAGTTCCCTCAGAAATTACCCTTCATTGACAGACTGGATTCGTCTGCCTCATTCCTTGGTTTCCCTGCTCCTTTGGCATTTGAGGGCTGCTTTGCATATGTGAGAATTTTGTGGAATAGATGTAGAAGTTCTGTTGTTTATTGTTATTGTTGCTTTGTTTTCTTTTTTCTTTTCTTTCTTTTCTTTTCTTTTTTTTTTGAGACAGGGTTTTGCTCTTGTTGCCCAGGCTGGAGTGCAATGGCACGATCTCTGCTCACCACAACCTCTGCCTCCTAGGTTCAAGTGATTTTCCTGCCTCAGCCTCCCAAGTAGCTGGGATTATAGGCACCCGCCACCACACCCAGCTACTTTTGTATTTTTAGTAGAGACGGGATTTCTCCATGTTGGTCAGGCTGGTCTCGAACTCCCAATCTCACGTGATCTGCCTACCTAGGCCTCCAAAAGTGCTGGGATTACAGGCATGAGCCACCGTGCCTGGCCTGTTTGTTTTCTATAGAGACAAGATCAGCCAGGCACAGTGGTGCATTCCTATAGTTCCAGCTACTTGGGAGGCTGAGGTGGGAGGAACGCTTGAGCCCAGGAGTTCTGGGCTGTAGTGCGCTATGCCAATCAGGTGTCTGCACTAAGTTCGGCATCCATATGGTGACCACCCAGGAGCGGGGGACCACCAGGTTGCCTAAGGAGGGGTGAACTGGCCCAGGTCAGAAACGTAACAGATTAAAACTCCCGTGCTGATCAGTAGTGGGATCACGCCTGTGAATAGCCACTGCACTCCAGCCTGGGTAATGTAGCAAGACCCCATCCCCCGTCAAAAAAAAAAAGGCTCTGTTGCTCAGGCTGGAGTGGACTGGCACAGTCACAGCTCACTGCAGCCTCATCCTCTCAGGCTCAAGCGATTCTTCCACCTCAGCCTCCCAAGTAGCCGGGACTGCAGGTGCGTGCTACTATATCTGGCTACTGTTTTTTGTTTTTAGTAGAGATGAGGTTTTGACACATTGCTTGGGCTGGTCTCAAACTCCTGGGCTCCAGCAATTCACTTGCCTTGGCCTCCCAAAGTTCTTGGATTATGGGTGCCACCATCCTCAGCTGTTGTTTTTTGAGAGAAAGTCTCACTCTGTTGCCCAGGCTGGAGTGCAGTGGCACAATCAAAGCTCACCACAACCTCCACCTCCTGGGCTCAAGAGATCCTCCCTCTACAGCCTCCCAAGTAGCTAAGACTACAGGCAGGCACCACCACTTTTAGAGACAGGGTCTCCGTATGTTGCCCAGGCTGGTCTTGAATTTCTGGGCTCAAGTGGTCCTCCCACCTCAGCCACCTAAAGTGCTGGGATTACAGACATGAACTACCACACCCAGCCAGAAATAAAATTAAGAGTACTTAAATCCTATGATATGAGGTCAATTTATCTTGTTACATGATAAAATGAGAGGAAAGAAAACAAAGATATTTGCTACACAAACATGTTCATAATAAAATAAGGAGGAAATGTAACAATTGCAGTCCTCATTTCTGTAACCAGTCATGTGATCACGGCAGTGTATTTATTTATAACCTTCTTCCACTACCCCAATCTGTATTTCTTTTGCCTTCAGTAAGTACCTCAGGTGGTCATGGTTCTTTATTTGGTGTTGTGATCCAAACCTTCATTCTTTTTTTTCTTTTTTTAAGACAGGGTCTCACCATGTTGGGCAGGCTGGTCTTGAACTCCTGACCTCAGGTGATCCACCCACCTTGGCCTCCAAAGTGCTTGGATTACAGGCGTGAGCCACCGTGCCTGGCCAAACCTTCATTCTTGAAGGGTCTGGGCCATGTACAGTCCTGTTTGGATTGGATTGCTGTGTATTTCTCCATTCCACTTAATCTGAGGGCATGGTCATACTGAGAGACACTCTATAGGATCTCATGAATTGCAGATATACTTTCTTACCTCCATTGTGGAGCGGTAGTCCAAGTTTCCCTCGGTAGTTAGAATCAATTTATCTAGCCACTAGAGAATTCTCTTCTTGTCTTGTTAATTCAGGATGTTGAGGAGCCTGAAGAGGCCAGGTGGTAGCCTAACTTCCAGTTCGATGCAATTATTGTTGTGTCCAGATGGAAGGATTCCTTCCGCTGGAACTAAGAGCACTAGACCAGCAGAGCATAACCAGTGCTTTGGGAGGCCAAGGCAGGAGGATTGCTTGAGGCCAGGAGTTCGAGACCAGCTTAAGCAACATAGGGAGATACTATTGCTACAAAAAAAAATTGTTTTTTGTTAAACTAGCTGGGCGTGGTGGCAGGCACTTTTAGTCCTAGCTACTTGAGAGGCTGGGGTGGGAGGACTGCTTGAGCCCAAGAGTTTGAGGCTGCAGGGAGCTATGGTCCTGCCACTGCATTCCAGCCTGGGCAACAGAGCACGACTCTGTCTAAAAAGAAAAAAAAAAAAGGTGAATGGTGCCACTCCCATTTCCACCCTTGATTCCTGACTGTGAATTCCTGCTGTAAGAGAAACAGCACCATGGCCAGGTGCAGTGCTCATGCCTGTAATCCCAGCACTTTTGGAGGCCAGGGCAGGCGGATCACCTGAGCTCAGGAGTTCAAGACTAGCCTGGCCAACATGGCAAAACCCTGTCTCTACTAAAAATTACAAAAATTAGCCAGGTATGGTGGCAGGTGCCTGTAACCCCAGCTACTTGGGAGGTCAAGGCATGAGAATCGCTTGAACCCAGGAGGGAGAGATTGCAGTGAGCCAAGATCATGCCATTGCACTCCAGCCTGGGTGACAAGAGCAAAACTCCATCTCCAAAAAAATAAATAAATAAAAGAAACAGCACTGTATATCGGACACTGATTCAGAGCCTATATAGCCTTTTGGAGAACCTCCCACTAACCCTGCAAGGTATTGCCACCTAGCTGGTACTGTAACTAAGTCTTCAAAAGACCCTTCCACTGTTTTATCAAATCAACTACTTCAGAATGGTGGGAAAAGACCAGTGAATTCCATGAGCTTGAACCCATTGCTGCACTCCTTTTGCTGTGACATGAGTTCATTGATCAGAAGCAATGCTGTGTGGAATGCCAATACCATTACAATGGATAAGGCATTCTATAAGTCCACAAGTGGTGGTTTAGGTAGAAGCATTGTGTGCAAGGAAGGCAAATTCATATGCAGAGTAAGAGTTTATTACAAGCCCACACAGTGGTGCACACCTGTAGTTCCAGATACTTGGGAGACTGAGGCAAGGTGGGAGGAATTCTTGAGAACAGGAGTTTAAGGCTATAGTGTGCCATGATCATGCCTGCAAATAGCCACTGAACTCCGTCTGGGCAACATAGCAAGACCCCGTCTCTAAAAATAAACAATTAAAATTAAGATTTAAAAAAATCTATTACAGTAAGGACAAAACACTGTCCCTGCCATGATAGAAGCAGTCCAGTGTAATCAACCTGCCACTGGGCAGCTGGCTGATTATCCCCAGGGATTATTAGGGACTCAGTCTTCATCTCTTCTGCTGATAGACTGGGCACTCACCAGGGGCCATAGCCAGGTCAGCCTTGGTGAGTGGAAGTCCATATTACCAAGCCTGTGATCAACCTCCATCCCTGCCACCATGGCCACTCTGTTCATGAGCCCATTGACTAATGACAGGGGTGGCTGGAGAAAGAGGCTAATGGGTTTCCACAAAACAGGTCATCCTGCCCACTTGATTATTAAAGTCCTCCTCTACTAAGGTCACCCTTTGGTGAGGATTCACATAAGAGACAAATATCTTAACGACTTTCGCTCATTCTGCAAGGTCTATTCACATACATCTCCAAATGTCCTTGTTACCAGTTTTCCAATCATATTCCTTCCAAGTTTCTGAGCATCCAGCCAAACCACTGGCCACAGCCCATTGAATTGGTATATAATTGCATGTCTGACCATTTCTTCTTTCATGCAAAGCATGCTACCTGAAGTTTTGCCCGCTGGGAAGATTTCCCTTCACTGCTGTCCTTAAGAGATGTCTCAGAGAGAAGCTGTAGTGCTGTCCACTTTCAGATGAGATTGGGCATATTCAGGGTAGTATGTCTGTAGATGCTGTCCACTTCCAAATGGCACCCACGTATTGTGCAGAACCACCTGTAAACCAGGCCTGTCTTATCTTCCTCTGTCAGCTGATTGTAGGGACCCAGTGCAGAATGGGAGTGAGAAAGCAGTATAGCAGGACCATGGGTATTTGGGCCACTCCTTCGGTAACTTACTTGTGCCTTCAGGGCCTGTTTGAAACCAGTCATGCATATACCACTTCCATTTGATGGTGGAGTGCTCCTGTGCACATCCAACTTTATGGCATCAGAGGTCAGATAGCACCCAGTTTGTGATGGGCAGCTCAAGTCACATTGTAACTTGGTGGCCATGGTTGAGCATTCAGTCTTTTTTTTTTTTAAAGACGGGGTTTCACCATGTTGGCCAGGCTGATCTCGAACTCCTGACCTCAAGTGATCCACCCGTCTCGGCCTCCCAAATTGTTGGGATTACAGGTGTGAGCCACCGTGCCTGGACTCAGCATTCAGTCTTTACTAAGGCTCAGTTGCAGGCTAAGAGCTGTGTCTCAAAAGTACAGTAATCTGTGGAGGATGGCAAGGCTCTGCTGCAAAATTCTAAGGGCCTGTGCCACAATTCACCTACAGGAACCTGCTAAAGACTCCATACAGCATCCCTGTCTGCCACTGACCCTTCAAGCACCATTGGCTCTGCTGGATCATATGGCCCAAGGGGCGGAGCAGCTTGCACAGCATCCTGGACCCGTTGCAAAGCCTTGTCCAGTTCTGAGTCCCACTCAAAACCTGCAGTTTTTTGGGTCACCCAGTAAGTAGATTCAAATATCACACCTACATGAAGAATACATTGCCTCCAAAATCCAGAGACACCCACTGGGCATTGTGCCTGTATTCTGCCTGTAGGAGGGGCCAGATGCAACAACTTCTCCCTCACCTTAGAAGGGATATCTCAACATGCCCACACCACTGGCTCTCTAGAAGTTTCACTGAGGTAGAAAGCTCGTGAATTTTTGCTGGATTTATTTTTCACCATCTGACATGCAAGCATCTTACCAGTGAGTGTAGAGTAGTTGATACTCTTTGCTCCTTGGGTCCAGTCAGCATGGCAGCATCAATATAATGGACCAGTGTGAAGTCTTGTGGAAGGGAAAGGCAATTCCTCGGGAATTTAATTTTGTTTTATTTTTAATAATTTTTTTAGTACATAGTAAGTGTATGTATTTATGGATTACATGAAATGCTTTGATACAGGCATACAATGCATAATAATTACATGGAGAATGGGGTTTCATCTCCTCCAGCATTTATCCTTTGTATTACAAACAATCCAATTATATTTTCAGTTACTTAGAAATGTACAATTATGTTATTATTGACATAGTTACCCTGTTGTGTTATCAAATAGTGGGTCTTATTCATTCTTTCTAACAACTGTTTATGTACCCATTAACCATCCCCACCTCCCACCTCCCTGACTACCCTTCCAAGCTTTTGATAACCACGCTGTATTCTACGTCCATAGTTCAGTTGTTTTTATTTTTAGATCCCACAAATGAGTGAGAACATGTGATGTTTGTCTTTCTGAGTAAATTTTGACATAGGACTAGAGAGTTGACATATACCCCTGAAGTAGGACCTGAAGGTGTATTGCTGTCCCTGCCTGCTGAAAGCAAATTGCTCTGGTGAGCCTCATGGACAGGAACTGGGGTAAAAAGCATTTGCCAGTTCAATAGCTGAAAACCAGGAACCAGGGGATGTGTTAATTTGCTTAAGCAATGAAACCACATCTGATATAGCAGCTGCAATTGGAATCAACACCTGGTTAAGCTTATGATAATCCACCGTCATCCTCCAAGATCCATCTGTCTTCTGCACAGGCCAAATAGGCAAATTAAATGGGGATGTGATGGGAATCATCACCCCTGCATCCTTCATGCCCTTGATGGTGACACTAATCTCTGCAATCCCTCTGGGAACGTGTTACTGCTTTTGAGTTACTATTTTCCTAGTTCAAGGCAGCTCTAGTGGCTTCCACTTGGTCTTTCCTCTCATAATAGCCCTCACTCCACAGGTCAGGGAAACAATCTTGGGGATTCTGTCAGCTTCTTTGTATGTCTATTTCAATTACACCTTCTGGAACTGGAGAAATAACTGCAGAATGGGTTAGGACCCACTGGGCCCACTGTGAGACAGACTTGAGCTAAAACTCCATTAATCACCTGACTTCCATAAGCCCCTACTCTCACTGGCAGGCCACAGTGACATTTTAGGTGCCCCGAATTGGTATCAGTTCAGAGCTGGTGTTTAGTAGTCCCCGAAAGTTCTGATTATTTCTTTCTTCCCAATGCACAACTACCATAGTTATAGATCCCTGGCTATAGGTCCCTTTGGGGAAGCCTGGGGAAAAGATTAATAGCATAAATTTTTATTAGCCAGGCACAGTGGTTTGTGCCTGTAGTCCCAGCTAGTTGGCAGGCTAAGATGGGAGAATCACTTGAGCCCAGGAGTTTGAGACTGCAGTGAGCTATGATCATGCTACTGCACTCCAGCCTGGGCAACAGAGTGAGACACTCTTTTTTTTTCCCCCACCTCTGAACATGCCACTTTAGACCCTGCCTCTTTAAAAAAACAAAACAAAAAAAGCCAGGCACAGTGGCTCATGCCTATAATCCCAGCACTTTGGGAGGCTGAGGCAGATGGATCACAAGGTCAGGAGTTCAAGACTAGCCTGGCCAACATGGTGATACCCCCGTCTCTACTTTAAAAAAAAAAAAATACAAAAATTAGCCTGGCATGGTGAAGCGCACCTGTAATCCCAGCTACTCAGGAGGCTGAGGCAGGAGAATTGCTTGAATCTGTGAGGCAGAGGTTGCAGTGAGCTGAGATCATGCCATTGCACTCCAGCCTGAGTGACAGAGTGAAACTCTGTCTCAAAAAAAAAAATACATTTTAAGAAGTATTGGGGTTCTTCTTCAATAGGACCAGGTCTCCCCTTCGCTCAAGTGGTCCTAGGTCCGTAAAGTGGCTGAAGTCCAGCAATTCATTGAGGGGTTATGACTTGATTTTTATGATTTAGGTTAAACTTTTGTTCATCTGACCTAGAAATTTTCTGCACATACAGATCAAGTAAGAACATATCTCACTTATAGGAACACCCTGATAAACTTGCCAATGCCCAAAGGTCTACATGAGTCAGACCATTCTGAAGTAACCTGTTCATCATGGCAACCACACCCCCCTTGCCTCTGTTGGCTGAGTGCCAAAACTTGGCACCTGCCATTCTGGGCAGGGGTGGGGTCCAATGACTCCCATTGCACTTAGGCTTCCCGATTCTGTGAGCGCAGTTTCCAGAGTAGGGCCATCACAGAGCTCTCCAGGGATGTGCTCCCCTCACAATGTTATGTTTTATAGTATTGGTGAAAGGTGTGTCTTTTAAGCCTTCCCAGTGTGGGTGAATAGGCCTTAAATGACAAATTCACTCTAGCATGCCAATCTCCCTATGCTTCTGAATTCCTTTATTTATATTAAACTGAGGCAGGTAGGGCATTTTCAATTTGCTCACCGTGGGTCAGGTTTTGGTCCACGTTTTTCATGTTTGAGTCAACCAACCAACGTGTTAGAGTATTTTCTTTTCTTTTCTTTTTTTCACAGAGTCTCACTATTTCACCCAGGCCAGAGTGCAGTGACACAATCATGGCTCACTGCAGCCTCGACCTCCTGGTCTCAAATGGTCCTCCTACCTCAGCCTCCTGAGTAGCTTGGACTACAGGAACACACCATCATGCCTGGCTTTTTTTTTTTTCTTAAGATTGAGTCTTGCTCCGTCACCCAGGCTGGAGTGCAGTGGCGTGATCTTGGCTCACTGCAACCCCTGCCTCCCGGGTTCAAGGGATTCTCCCACCTTAGTCTCCTGAGTAGCTGGGACTACAGGTGCACATCACCATGCCCGGCTAATTTTTGTATTTTCAGTAGAGACAGGGTTTCACCATTAGTGGCCAGACTGGTCTCGAACTCGTGACCTCAAGTGATCTGCTGCCCTTGGCCACCCAAAGTGCTGAGATTATAGGCATGAGCCACCGTGCCCGGCTCCTAATTGATAAATTACACTTTCCCATAGGTATGTGTGCAGGAAAAAGCGTAGTATATGTAGGGTTCAGTACCATCCACAGTTTCAGTCTTCCATTGGGGGTCTTGGAACATATTCTCTTAGGCTAAGAGGGGACTTCTGTAGTTGAGTTTTCTGATTTATATGCACAGAAATGGGAGAGCAAGTGCGAGAATGGATACTAAGGATATGGGATGATAGTGGAAAGAATGTAAGTTTGGGTCAGGCTAAATTAATAGATATGGGCCCATTAAGCAGAGATTCTGCCTTTAACATTTCAGTTTAGGGAGTTAGGCTGTAGGCCAGGTGTGGTGGCTCATGCCTGTAATCCCAGCATGTTGGGAGGCTGAGAAGAGAGAATCCCTTGAGCTCAGGACTTTGAGATCAACCTGGGATCTCAAAGAGAAAGACCTCAACTCTACTAAAAAAAAAAAAATTAGGCCAGACACGGTGGCTTGTGCCTGTAATCCCAGCACTTTGGGAGGCCAACGCGGGCAGATCACCTGAGGTCAGGAGTTTGAGACCAGCCTGTCCAACATGACAAAATCCTGTCTCATACATACATACATACATACATACATACATACATACAAAAATTAGCCAGACCTGTAGTTCCAGCTATTCAGGAGGCTGAGGCAGGAGAATAGCTTGAATCTGGGAGGCAGAGGTTACAGTGAGCTGAGATCGCACCATTGCACTCCAGCCTGGGTGACAGAGTGACACTCTGTCTCATAAACAAACAAAAAAATTAGGTATGGGAAGAGATTAACAATAATTAATAATACAGAACAATTATGACAACATACTGTAATGAAAGTTGTCACTCACTATAGTCTAAATTTTTTTTTTTTTGAGACAAAGTCTCATTCTATTGCCCAGGCTGGAGTGCAATGGCGTGATCTTGGCTCACTGCAACCTCTGCCTCCTAGGTTCCAAGTGATTCTCCTGCCCTAGCCTCCCAAGTAGCTGGGATTACAGGTGTACACCACCATGTCCGGCTAATTTACAGTTTTTAGTAGAGACAGGGTTTCATCATGTTGGCCAGGCTGGTATTGAACTCCTGACCTTGTGATCTGCCTGCCTTGGCCTCCCAAAGTGCTGGGATTATAGGTGTTAGCCCCCATACCCTAGTCTAACTTTCAATTTGAGGTATGACAGTAAAAACTAGCATGAATTTCTTTTTTCTTCTTCATAGTTTCACAGATAAAAGATTTGCTCTTACTATAGATCTCAGCAACCTCAACATATGAGTTTTTTTTCTTTCCTTATTAAGTTGAGCACTTTCACCTCCTCACTTAGAAGTACTTGACAGCTTCTCTTTGGCATATCTGAATTGCCAGCATCACTACTCTTACACTTTGGGGCTACTGTTGAGTGAAATAAGAGGCACTTGCACACAAGCACTGCGATACCATGACAGCCAATCTGATAACTGAGACAGCTACTAAGTGAAAATGAGTGGGTAGCATACACAGTGCAGGTGTGCTGGACAGAGGAATGATTTGCATCCTGGGTGGGATGGTATAAGATTTTTTAAAAGATTTCTTGTATTGTTTCATTTCTATTCTTTATTTCTTTTAAACAACCTAGGTCCATTTGGCAATAACATGAGATTTCACCACACTACCCAGAACAGCATGCAATTGAAGTTATAGGTTGGTTGGGTGTAGTGACTCATGCCTATAATTCCAGTGCTTTGGAAAGCCAAGGTGGGAGGCTCCATTGAGGCTAAGAGTTCAAGACCAGCATGGACAACATAGTGAGACCCATCTCTACAAAAACAAAACCCAAACAGAAAAATTGGCCAGGCTTGGTGGTGCACACCTGTAGTCCTAGCTAACTTGAGAGGCTGAGACGAGAGGATGGATTGAGCCCAGGAGTTCAAGGATGCAGTGAGCTATGATCACAAAACAGAAAAAAAAAGTATGAGTTGCTTACTTCTGGGATTTTCCGTTTAATACTTTTGAACCATGGTTGACTGTGGGTAACAGAAACCATGGAAAGCAAAGCCATGGACTTGGGGGACTGCTGTCATTCTTTTGGAGCATCGCGTTCCTCCTCTGAGGTCACACTTTGTGCTTCACCTTAGGGGCCTAGTGGTACTTGGGTTTAGTTACAGGTCTAGAAGCAAAGGGGGATGTTGGGGCGGGCCTGTAAGAGAATCAGCATAGTTTTGCCTGGCAACTGCCTCAGTGGAGGCCTTTACAGTTTCCTAAGGCAATGCAGAGTTAATTCCCTGAGATGGGAGTTGGGGAGTGATGGGGAGACCAATACCACTGGGGTAGGGAGGCCTCTTCCACTGGCATGGAAGACTCATCAGACTTTAAGGGCTCAGCGTCTCTTATCAGGGTCTTCCCACACATCCCTATTTCAACTTCCAGGATACTGTTGTTTCCCAATCAATATGCTCGCTTTAACAGTAGATGCCCTGCGAGGCTAGATGTAATTCAGTGAGTCACAGAATGAGTTCTGCACAGAATTATATTTGATTTTCAGCAGTCTCAGCCCTGTGACTATAGGTGATAGGAATCTTTTTCAGGGCTCCAGACCAATCCACTTTACTAACACTGTCGCAGATAAACCCAGAAACAGTGTTTAATCTGGGTACCCTGTGTCCCAGTAAAGTAGGCACATAAAGTTAACCATTACACACATAAACACACACCAAAGACCCCAAAGTGGCTTGTAAACTGAGCAATTTCATTTCTAGAACAGTAGAAATAAAAGAAATTTTGGCTGGGTGCAGTGGCTCATGCCTGTAATCCCAGCACTTTGGGAGACCGAGGCAGGCGGATCACCTGAGGTCAGGAGTTCAAGACCAGCCTGGCCAACAAGGTGAAACCCTGTCTCTAAAAATAAAATAAAATAAAATAAAATAAAATAAAATAAAATAAAATGAAAAAAGAAATTTTGGCTGGGCAAAGTGGCTTATGCCTCTAATCCCAGCACTTTGGGAGGCTGGAGCAGGAGGACTGTGTGAGTCCAGGAATTCAAGACCAGCCTCGGCAATGTTGTGAAACCTTGTATCAATATATACACACGTGTGTGTGTATATATATATATATATATATATATATATATATATATAAAAAATTAGCTGGGATATGGTGGGGCACACCTGTAGTCCTAGCTACTCAGGAGGCTGAGGTGCAAGGATTATCTGAGCCCAGGAGGTTGGTGGAGGCTACAGTGAGCCATGATTGGACCAATGCACTCCAGCCTGAGTGACAGAGTAAGACCCTGTCTCAATCAATCAATCAACCAATCAATTTGGATTCTCCTGAACAAGATACAAGCTTCAACACTGCTAATTATTTTTAAGTCTCACCGAAAAATATTTCCCTATTTGGAATCCTCTTGGTATTTATGAAGGATAAAAAGAACATGAAACAGTAATGTATATTTTGTGGAAAAAGGGGAAAGTTTGTAAATGGTGCCTAAGATTATTAGTACCTGGAGCAAATGCTTCGTAATGTAAATGATGAAGATACTAATATTAATGAACTATTATTTATGGTTCTTACTAACTCCAGAATAGAGTACTTTAATCAGATATTATCTAAAATTTAGTTGTAATGACAGTTTGTTTTTTTGAGACAAGGTCTTGTTCTGTTGCCCAGGCTGGAGTGCAGTGGCAGCATTATAGCTCAACTCTGGAGTAACCTTGAACTCCTGGGTTGAAGAAATCCTCCTGCCTCAGCCTCCAAAGCAGCTGGGACTACTGGTGCACACCACCACACCCAGCTAATTTTTTTTATTATTTATTATTATTATTTTTTGAGACAGAGTTTCCCTCTTGTTGCCAAGGCTGGAGTGCAATGGTGCAATTTTGGCTCACTGCAGCCTTCGCCTCCCAGGTTCAAGCAATTCTCCTGCCTCAGCCTCCTGAGTAGCTGGGCTTACAGGCATGTGCCACCATACCTGTCTAATTCTGTATTTTTAGTAGAGACAGGATTTCACCATGTTGATCAGGCTGGCCTTAAACTGCTGACTTCAGGTGATCTGCCCGCCTCAGCCTCCCAAAGTGCTGGGATTATAGGCCTGAGCCACCACGTCCAGCCTATTTTATTTTTTATAGAGATGGGGTCTCATGATGTTGCCTAGACTGATCTTGAACTCCCGGCTGAAGCTATCCTATTCTCCTCAGCTTCCCAAAGTGCCGGGATTACAGGCACGAGCCACCATATCCTGCCTTAATGACAATTATTAATAATATCAGATAGTAGTTTGTATGCGCAAGTCCCTTTCTGTTTTATTCAAGTTAATAAATCAAGGCTGGGCATGGTGGCTCATACCTGTGATCCCAGTACTTTGGGAGGTCAACATGGGAGGATCATTTGAGGCCAGCAATTCAAGACCAGCCTGGGAAATCCTGTGGATTTACCAGGGAAGTAGGAAGCTGGCCTGGAATAGTAACACTGGCCCAGGTGGAGGATTGCTTGAGGTCAGAAGTTCGAGACCAGACTGGGCAACATAGTAAGACCCCCATCTCTACAGAAAACATGAAAATATTAGCACAGCATGGTGGGCACATGCCTGTAGTCCCAGCTACCTGTGAGGCTGAGGCAGGAGGATCACTTGAGCTTAGGAGTTCCAAGATGCATGGGGCTAAGGTTGCACTACTGCACTCCAGCCTGTGACAAAGTGAAACCTCATTTCTAAAAATAAAAAATAACTAAATGAAAACACATTTAAATTTGCATGATTCTGGGATGGTCTTCTTTCTTCTTATTTTTCTACTAAATTTTTACTCTGTAGAACTTTGGTGTTTCAGTAAATCTTGCCAGTTAAGACCATCAATTCAACATCTTTCTTGTTTAGGAAAAAATATTGAGAATGAACAGGATGCTAAGTTATGGAGGAACATGTCTGGGGTTGTAATAGCTGTGCTTTTTGGCTTATCAATGTAGATGATTTTCAAGAATCCAATAAATGTCTGTTATTTTGTTCTAAATAGAAAAATAAAAAGGTTGAGTAAAATTGATTATTGAAATTGGTGTAGTCTATTTTTTTAAATGCAGTAGTAGATTATTTGGAATAAAACATTGCTGATTTGTTGGGGAAAGTGAATACAGTTGTTCCTTGAACTGTGTGAGTTCACTTATACATGGATATTTTCAATAAATGTATGATAGCAATTTTTGGAGATTTGGGACAACTTGAAAAAACTTGCAGATGAACTGCATAGCCTAGAAATGGCAGAAAAAAGAAAAGAAAAAATTAAGAAAAATTGGCTGGGCATGGTGGCTCATGCCTGTAATCACAGCACTTTGGGAGGCTGAGGTGGGCAGATCACCTGAGGTCAGGGGTTTGAGACCAGCCTGGCCAACATAGTAAAACCCCGTCTCTACTAAAAATACAAAAATTAGCCAGCTGTGGTGGCACACCCCTGTAATCCCAGCTACTTGGGAGGGTGAGGCATGAGAATTACTTGAACTCAGGAGGTGGAGGCTGCCGTGAGCCAAGATTGCACCATTGCACTCCAGCCTGGGTAACAGAGTGAGACTCTGTCTCAAAAAAAAAAAAATTTTAAGAAGAGTTAGGTATGAATGCACAAGATATATGTAGACACTAGTCTATTTTATGATGTACTACCATAAAATATGCATAAACCTTTTACAGAAAGTTAAAATTTGGCCAGGTATGATGGCTCACACTTGTAATCCCTGCACTTTGGGAGGCCAAGGCAGGTGGATCACGAGGTCAGGAGTTTGAGACCATCCTGGCCAACATGGTGAAACCTCATCTCTACTAAAAATACAAACATTAGCCTGGTATGGTTGTGGTTGCCTGTAGTCCCAGCTACTGGGGAAGCTCAGGCAGGAGGATCCATTGAACCCGGCAGGCAGAGGTTGCAGTGAGATCACACCATTGCACTCCAGCCTGGGCAACAAGAGCGAAACTCCATCTCAAAAAAATAAAATGAATAAATAAAAAGAATACAGTGTATAATTTATATAACATACAAAATATGTGTTAATTGACTATGTCATCCATACAGCTTCTGGTTAGCAGTAGGGTATTAGTAGTTAGTAGTTGCTTTTGTTTTTTTTGTTAGAGACAGTGTCACCATGTTGCCCAGGCTGGTCTCAAACTCCTGGGCTCAAGCAATCTGCCCTTCAGCCTCACAAGTGTTGGGATTCCAGGTGTGAGCCACTGTGCATAGCCTGGATTTTTTTTTTTTTTTTTTTTTTTTAGAGACAGGATTTCTGTTGCCCAGGCTGAAATGCAGAGGTATGATCATAGTTCATTGAAGCCTTGAACTCCTGGTCTCAAGCAATCCTCCAGCCTTGGCCTCCCACAGTGCTGGGATTACAGTCTTGAGCCACCACACTTGTCTCGTAGTTAAAATTTTGAGGAATCAAAAGTTACATGCTGGCGAGGTGTGGTCGCTCACACCTGTGATCCCAACATTCTGGGAGGCCGAAGTGGGAGGACTGCTTGAACCCAGACATTCAAGACCAACCTAGGCAATATATCGAGACCCCATCTCTACAAAAAACACACAAAGTTAGGCGGGCTTGGTGGCACACGTCTGTAGTCCCAGCTACTCAGGAGGCAGAGGCAGGAAGATTACTTTATCTTGGGAGGTTGAGACTGCAGTGAGCCGTTATCATGGCACTGCATTCCAGCATGGGTGACAGAGTAAGACTGCGCCTTAAAAAAAAAAAAATTATATGCCAATTTTCTTTTTTTTCATAATATTCTTGGAGTAATACACCAATTTTCAACTGTGCTGCTGGGGTCATTGCCCCATCCCTGAGTAGTTCAAGGGTTAACTGTACATTTTCGTGTATGCAAAATACCCAACTGTTTTACTTTGGACTGCAGAATTATTTTTTCTTTTTTCTTTTTTCTTTTTTTTTAATATTTTTTTTGCGCGAGGTTCTGCGACCCCGGGAAAGGGGCCACAGAAGTCGCCTATTTTTTCTTTAAAATTTTTTTTCTTAAAATTGATGGGGTGCACAGGCTGGTCTCTAGCTCTTAGGCTCAAGGGATCCTCCCACCTTTGCCTCCCCTGTAGCTATGACAGGTTTCTGTCATCATGTCCAGGGAGCTGAATGATTTTTTTTTTTTTTTAACTCGGTCTCACTCTGTCACTCAGGCTTTAGTGCAGTGTCGTGATCTTGGCTCATTGCAACCTCCACCTCCCAGGCTCAAGCGATCCTCCAACCTCAGCCTCCCTAGTAGCTGGGACTGCAGGCACAGGCTACCATGTCCGGCTAATTTTTTGTATTTTTAGGAGAAACAACATGTTGCCCAGGAAGGTCTCGAACTTCTGGGCTCAAGCAATCTGTCCACCTAGGCCTCCCAAAGTGCTGGGATTACAGGAGTGAGCCACCGCGCTCGGCCCAAGCTGAATGATTTTTAAGGTACCTTCCAGAAGACATGCTTTATGATTCTATACCATGGCACACATCTGACACTCAATCACAGTGCCTCATCATGTGCACAGAGCACGTTCCTCACCCAGTGCCTTGGCGTTTGCCGTCCTCTCTGTCTAAAGGACCATTCCTTAGATGGTCACAGCCCAGTCCTTCACTTACAGCTGGGCTCAAATATCGCTTCCTCAGAGCAGCCTTCCCTGATTAGCCCGTCTAAAAATAGCATATTGTCACTGTCCTTTACCCTGCCTTCTTGTTCTTCGTCACATTTACCACTGTCTGACTTTATAGGCTTTCCTTGCTCACTGGCAAACAAGGTCTACCAGGGCAGAGACCTAATCAGCATTGTTCGTTGCTGTATCCCCAGAATCTGGCATCTAATAGTTGCTCAAGACCATATTTATTAAATTAATTGAATGAATTGCAATTTGAGTTTAAATATTTACTTCTTTTTGCCTCTTCAACCAGACAGGAAATTCATGGAAGGCAGCCAAAGGCCCTGGTTGCTTATTTATCTTCTCTAAAGCAATTAGCTCAATTCTGCATGGATGATAGACATTCAACCAAGATTTGCTGAAGGCCTTGAAACAAGGATAAGTTACAGAGCTATCCAACATGCATTCTTTCCAGGTGAATGAGCACAGTAATGCCTTGTCTTTTTTTGAGACAGTCTCCCTCTGTTGCCCAGGCTGGAGTGCAGTGGCACGATCTCAGCTCACTGCAACTTCTGCCTCCTGGTTTCAGGTGATTCTCCTGCCTCAGCCTCCAAAGTAGCTGGGATTACAGACACACACCACCATGCCTGGCTAGTTTTTTGTACTTTTGGTAGAGATGGGATTTCACCATGTTGGTCAGGCTGATCTTGAACTCCTGACCTCAAGTGATCTGCTCACCTTGGCTTCCCAAAGTGCTGGGATTATAGGCGTGAACCACTGTGCCTGGCCATAAAGTTATTTTTCTATATTTTTTTCTATAGAGATGGGGTCTTGCCATGTTGCCCAGGCTGGTCTCAAACTCCTGAGCTCAAGCAATCTGCCCACTTTGGCCTCCAGAAGTGTTGGAAGTACAGGCTTGAGCCACCGCACCCAGCCTACAAAGTATTTTTATGTATGTTAACTCGTTTTATCATTTTGCCAATACTTTAGTAGTTCTTAACCTTTGCCTGAGGAAATCAGCACTCAAATAAACAAATGTGAATTTCTTGCATATGCTATTATTACTAATTTTGAGTACCTTGTAAAAAGATATCAATGGTGTTTAATGTGTTCTAGAATGTCTGAATAAATATTTTATTTTTTTGAGATGGGGTCTCGCTGTCACTCAGGCTGGAGTGCAGTGGTGCAATGTTGGCTGACTGCAAACTCTGCCTCCTGGGTTCAAGAGATTCTCCTGCCTCAGCCTCCTGAGTAGCTGGAATTACAGGTGTGTGCCACCACACCTGGCTAATTTTTGTATTTTTGGTCGAGATGGAGTTTCACCACGTTGGCCAGGCTGGTTTCGAACTCCTGACCTCAAGTGATCCATCTGCCTTGGCCTCCCAAAGTGCTGAGATTACGGGTGTGAGCCACCACGCCTGGCCCTGAAGAAATATTTTAATAGATTAAGAGATTTCTTAAATACCTGTATTTCAACATTTACATATGCATACATGGAGAGATTTTTAGATAAATGTTTAACAATCTTCACAGTGGGTACTTCTGTTGGTGCGACCTTGATAACATCTCTTTTTTGTGTGTGTGATGTAGTCTCGCTCTGTCACCCAGGCTTGAGTACAGTGGCGTGATCTCCGCTCACTGCAACCTCTGCCTCCTGGGTTCAAGTGATTTTTCCACCTCAGCCTTCGGAGTATCTGGGACTACAGGTGTGTGCCACCACACGTGGCTACTTATTTTGTACTTTTAGTAGAGACGGAGTTTCGCCATATTGGCCAGGCTTGTCTCCAACTCCTGACCTCAAGTGATCCTCCCACTTTGGCTTCCCAAAGTGGTGGGATTACAGGCATTAGCCATCATGCCTGGCCAATAATGTTCAGTTTTTTGAGCTTTCCATTTTTCTTGTTTGAATTAAAAAGAAGAATGTTTCCCCAATCTCGTGTCTTGAGATTGAATTTTTTTTTAAGTTTCTTATTAAATTCGTTTTTTTGGTTAATTTTAGAGACAGGGTCTTGCTATATTGCCCAGACTGGTCTCAAACTCCTAGCCTCAAGCCACCCTCCCTCTTAAACCTCCCAAAGTGCTGGGATTATAGGTGTAATCCAGTATGCCTCTCCTGAATTTTCTTTTTCAAGCAGAGTTTAAGGAAATAGATGTAAAATTATTACCTTTATTTCCTTTTCTTCTCTTTTGAGACAGAAGCTTGCTGTGTTGCCCAGGCTGATCTTGTACTTCTGGGTTCAACCCATCTTTCTGCCTCAGCCTCCCAAAGTATTGGGATTACAGGTGTAAGCTACTACGCCCAGTCATTTTTATTTTTGAGGCAGGATCTTGCTCAGGCTGGAGTGCAGTGGCACAAACAAGGTTCACTGTAGACTCAACCTCCTGGGCTAAAGCCACACTCCCACCTCAGCCTCCTGGGTAGCTGGGACCACAGGCACGCCCCCTCCAAGCACAGCTAATTTTTAAATTTCATTTATTTACTTTTTTTTTGAGATGGAGTCTAGCTCTGTCACCCAGTCTGGAGTGCAATGGCGCAATCTTGGCTCACTGCAACTTTTGCGTCCTGGATTCAGTGATTCTTCTGCCTCAGCCCTGAGTAGCTGGATTACAGGCATCCACCACCACGCCCAGCTAATTTTGTATTTTCAGTAGAGACAGGGTTTCTCCATGTTGAGCAGGCTGGTCTCGAACTCCCGACCTCATGTGATCTGCCTGCCTTGGCATGTCAAAGTGCTGGGATTATAGGCATGAGCCACTGTGCCTGGCTGAGATTGAATTTTTAAAACAAATATGAAGTCATCAAACAAAATCTATTTCTATACAATGTTTTATTTTTGTCAGTGTGAATAACATAAAAAATACTGCTACTTATTTTCCTAGCTATGTAATAATTTGTATATAGCAAATTTCATTCAGAGAAAACTTTCTTCTTTTTCTTTTTCTTTTTTCTTTGAGACAGTTTCATTCTTCTTGCCCAGGCTGGAGTACAGTGGCATGATCTCAGTCATGCAACCTCTGCCTCCTGGGTTCAAGCAGTTCTGATGCCTCAGCCTCCCGAGTAGCTGGGATTACAGGCATGGGCCACCACTCCCCACTAATTTTGTAGTTTTAGTAGAGATGGGGTTTCTCCATGTTGGTCAGGCTGGTCTTGAACACCCGACCTCAGGTGATCTGCCTGCCTTGGCCTCCTAAAGTGCTGGGATTACAGGCGTGAGCAACTGTGCCTGGCCAGAGAAAACTTTTAATATTGATTACAGTAAAGCAACAGCAAAAATCAAATAGAATGAAACAAAATTCTGAAGAATTTTTTTTTTGTTTTGGTGGACAGGAAGTAGGGTTTATTAGTGAATATTAAGAGAGGGCAGCACAGTAGAAGCCCTCACAGTACAGGGCACGCCACTTGCGCAGAGGGCCACAATAGGGATGTACTTAACCCACAGCCATCTGGGATGAGCCGCTTCTCAGCCACCATGTCTTCAAATTCATCGGCATTGAACTTGGTGAAGCCCCACTTCTTTGAGATGTGGATCTTCTGCAGGCTAAGGAACTTGAACTTGGCCCTGTGCAGGGCCTCAATCACATGCTCCTTGTTCTGCAGCTTAGTGCCAATGGACATGATAACTTGGCCAATGTGAACCCTGGCCACAGTGTCCTGGGGCTTTCCAAAAGCACCTTGAATACCTCTCTGGAGCCTACACTGGAGTAGTGCAAGGTCAGAGATAGGAACATACATCTGAAAGGCCTATCTCCAATGTCCCTTAGAGCAGCCAATACAAGAAACAGGCTGCACACACTACCAAGGAAGCTGCTGTTTGCAGCTTAGGGGTCTTCATGTGTTTTCCATATTTATGGTCATGCTATGTAGTCTTTTATCAAAAAAAAAAGATAAGGACAGGCATGGTGGCCCATCCCTTGCAATCCCAGCAGTTCTGGAGTCTGAGGTGGGAGGATCGCTCAAATCCAGGAGTTCCAGACCAGCCTGGGCAACACAGAGACTCCGTCTCTATGCCGTATTGACACGTGTCTGCAGTCGTAGCTACTCAGAGGCTGAGGCAAGAGGATCGCTTGAACCCAAGAGTCGCGGAGCCTGCAATGAGCTGTGATCGAGTCACTGAACTCCAGATGACAGAGCAAGATTTAGTCTCAAAAGGAGAAAGGTAGAGCGATACTTAGTTCTTTGGTAAATACTTTTTCATTATCTGGCACAAAAACTTTCCAGGATATTGAGCTTCCAAAACAGAAGGCCAATATCAGGCACCAGGGACTTGCTCTGGACTTTAGACCAACCTTAAAGGGCACACAAAGCTGTTCACTTACTCTTTTTGTCTCTTGATATAAAATGCTTAACATTCCCCTTTCCTTTTCTTTTTAACTAGAGATTGGAAAGATATGCAAATAACCACCTAGTGGACAGTCTCTGCTGATAGTAACAATAAGATCTTCATTTTAGGCTTGAAAGGTTTGGGGTGTTCTTAAAATTTAATGCTGAACTCAGGAGAGCTTTCTAAGATTGTTGCTGCACCTTAGGGCAGGCAAGCGTCTTTGCTACACCGCGCAGAAGAGTCTGCTTCTCTGTGCATCTACACGTGTTTGCCTGTGCTCGTGTAAAGTGCGTTGAGTGTGTGGCTGTGGCTTTCAGCCCGTGGCTCACACTCTCAGTCTTCGTGGCCTCCCCCAGGGCTATGCATGGGGGTCAGGCTTCTTTGGCCTCGGGCCGGGGTGAGGGGTCCCCCGCCGAGGCCTGCGGCTCCCCGACCCCGGCTCGCAGCGCAGCAGGGCCGAACGCAGAGTCTCGCGCAGCCGGCGTCAGGATCCCGGCGCACACGCTCGGGCGGGGGGGTGTGTCTTCACCCCACCATAAAGAGTGTTTAGGTTGTTTTTTTAAAAAGAAAGTGTTTTAGAAAGCAGGCAGAAGCCGAGACGTCCGGAAGGGTTGGGAGGGCCCGGGTGGGGCGGCCGCAGGGAGGGGAGGGGCGAGGAGCGGGGCGGCACCTCCCACAACGTGCTCCCTGCGGGGCGGACGGGGACCTGCGGGGCGGACGGGGACCTCCGTGCGGTCTCGCCCAGTCTCAGCGCTGGGGAAGCTGAGGCGGAGGAGCCGCGCGCACGTCAGAGGCTCCCAGACGCCCAGGTACGTGGGCCCCCTCCGCGGCCGGCGCAGGAAGGGTTGGGCCGGGCGGTTGCAGCCCCGTCGCGCCGCACCGCGCCGCGGCCTCTGTGACGCACCGCGCGGCCTCCGGGGCTGCTGAGCGGCGCGGCGGGGGCGGGACAAGCGCGGGAGGGCGGGGCGGGGCGGGGCGGAGCCGGCAGAAGCCCCGCCCCGGGGCCGGAGGCGTGAGGACGCTACGGAGCAGGCGCGTCCCGCAGCCGCTGCCGCTGCCGCCGCCGCCGCCGCCACCGCCGCCGCCGCCGCCGCTCGCCCTTCTGTGAAGCTGCCGCCGCCGCCATTTGCACGGGGACCCCAGTGACAGGGGCTCGGCGGAGGGGCGGAGGGAGGGGGGGAGGGCCCGCGGAGCCCCCGAGGGCGGGAGCGACGCCGCCGGCGCCGGCCGGGCTCCCTGCGCGATCGCGCAGCCCGCGGCGGGCCCCGAGCAGTAGCAGCGGCAGCGGCAGCGGCAGCAGCAGCCGAGGCCGGGCGTGCGCCTGAGGCGGCGGCGGCGGCCCTGCGGGCGGCCGGGAGGGGCGGGGGCAGCGGCCGCCGCCGTTTGATGGATCCGAGGATCGCCTGGTTCCAGCCAGAGCAGCTCGGACCGTCCAACAGTCTGTGGATGCAGATCTGGGAGACGACCCAGGGACTGAGGAACCTCTACTTTAACCACCACTGTCACAGCAGCGGCGGCGTGAGCGGCGGCGGCAGCAGCAGCAGCAGCAGCAGCAGCAGCACGGCCACCGGCGGGAGCGGCAGCAGCACCGGCAGCCCCGGCGGCGCGTCCGCGGCCCCGGCCCCGGCCCCGGCCGGCATGTACCGTTCCGGGGAGCGCCTGCTGGGCGGCCACGCGCTGCCCGCGGAGCAGCGGGACTTCCTGCCCCTAGAGACGACCAACAACAACAACAACCACTACCAGCCTGGGGCCTGGGCCCGCCGAGCGGGCTCCTCGGCGGCCTCGTCCCCGCACTCCTCGGTCGCCGTCCCCGCTGCCGATCCTGCTGACCCGGCCTCGGGCAGCAGCAACAAGAGGAAGCGTGACAACAAGGCCAGCACGTACGGACTCAACTACAGCCTGCTGCAGCCCAGTGGCGGGCGGGCCGCTGGGGGCGGCCGAGCTGACGGCGGCGGGGTCATGTACAGCGGGACCCCGTGGAAACGGAGGAACTACAACCAGGGAGTCGTGGGGTGAGTGCTGGCCCTGCGGCCCGGTGGACTGGGGGTGCGGACGCGCAGCCGGGCACACGCCCACAAAGGGGGAGGTGCGGGGGTCTGGGAGCGGCCACCCCCACGGCCTGCTTTCGCTGCTGGTGCACGGGGGGCTGCTGGCCATTCCCCGCCGCCAGCTGTTCACGCCATTCCCCAAGCCTCCTTAGCTGTCCACACCCTCCACCCTCTTGCCTCCCTTAGTCGTCCACACCTTCCTCTCCTCCCCCTTAATCGTCCACACCTTCCCCGGGCCCCTCCTTTATCCATTCACTCTCCTCCCATCCCCCTTAGTGAAACACACCTACCCCTCCAGCCCTCCACACCTTTGTCCCCATCATCACAACTCAAGATGAGGCCGCTTAGCACGGGCATATCATTCATTCCCTGAAAACATTGGTGTGTGAATGTTTTTGGATGGTGCAGGACCGGGAGGTGCTTTCCTTGCCAAGAATAGAAACATCCAGAATGCTCCTCCCCCTCCCCCAGTCCCGGACAGCAATCGTGTCAGCCCTGTAAGGCATTGCCTGCTCTTGACCCTTTGGCCCATCTTTTTATATTTATTTATTTTTAAAATTCCTGTATTACAGTTGTCCTGTCTATGGAGAGGGTGGCTTGAGATGGGTGACCGCTAAGTTTAGGCTGGTAAAGATGGTGAGCTCTTCTTCTGAGGCCCCGATAGAACTTTCCAGGAGTTCATGGTCCGAGGCTCTAGCTTCTCACTGTAAAGTTGTCATCCTGGCACAGGCAGCCAATGCTTTTCATTCTAGGGGGTAGAGATTTATGCTAATGAGTGAATGTTGCACCACTGGTGACTTTCTGTTTAAAGTTCAGCTCTTACAAAATGGAATCTTACCTGACCCCTAGTGAATTATGTACATAAGCGGGGAATGTTTCCAGCTAGGTCTCCCTTCAGAAGAGTCCCTGTGCTGGAATAGGTTACTGAGTCTTACTTGTTTTGCAAAGCTTTGGGTCGTGCGTGCGTGCGTGCGTGCGTGCGTGCGTGTGTGTGTGTGTGTGTGTGTGTGTGTGTTTAACTTGAGTAGGGAGAACTGGCTTTCAAATTGCTTTTCATTTTTCAGGTTCTGTTTTACATTGAGGGCTTTGGCATGCAAATGAATTACCAATTAGTAATCCCATGTGAACCTTTTCCTGGATTTATTCATTCAGATCTGCCCTGCTTTGGCTGAGAGTGAGTTCTGTGTACCTTTTGAAGGTCTGGGAAAAATGAGTTGGTGGGTTCCATCTGCTTCCAGTGGGCTGGTGTCTGCTCTATGCTACTATTACAACTCCCACCTTTTGTGGAAAATGCAGTCAAGCGTTTTAGGACTGGTGCTGTGGTACATGTCAAACCTGCCCTCACATTCCAGAAAGAGAACCCTTTTAGGGTTGAGTCCTCTATTACTAAGCTTCAAGAGCGCTCTCCATGGTCATCACGTTTTGTTTTATTAAAGGCTTGTGGTTCCATCCTGTTAGCATTTCCAAGTCTAAGCGTAAACCTGTGGTTTAGTGACAAGCAAATTGATGTTAAGGGGTTCTGGTAGTTTCATTTCACAGGAGTAAGTTCCAGTTAAGTAATCACTGTCAACTAAAACCTTAAAGTTCCTTAATTGCATTTTACTAAAGCTTCTTTGCATGTGTCTAGAAAAGATATAAGTCCAAGATACTTATTTTTTGATAAATTAGAAATTGTTCTCTACTTGGTATTTAATGCAGAAGATACTCTAAAAGGTTCATATTTGTACTTAGATAGAAGCAAGATGTTCTTGTTCGTGATTCAAATATATTGCCCTCAAAGGGATTAGGAGAGAAATTTTCATTTCCCAGAGGGATTACTGTTTAAAAACTGATTGTAAACCTTTTTAAAAACTGCTTATCACTTCACCAGATTTTCCATTCTTTTGCCTCCTCCTTTAGAGGATGTCAGTAGTTAATTTTTTTTTTAATTGTCAATTCTGAGACCTCCTAGTTTCAAAAAATACATTAAACAGTTCCCAAGAGTGTTAAGAGTGTCTCGGTGCTTAGAAATTCTTGCTTTGATTCATGTATCCTGATTTCTTTTTTTTTTTTTTTTTGTGATGAAGTTTTGCTTTTGTTGCCCAGACTGGAGTGCAATGGCACCATCTCGGCCCACTGCAACCTCTGCCTCCCCGTTTCAAGTGATTCTCCTGCCTTAGCCTCCTGAGTAGCTGGGATTACAGGCATGCGCCACCATGCCCAGCTAATTTTATATTTTTAGTAGAGATGGGATTTCTCTATGTTGGTCAGGCTGGTCTTGAACTCCTGAACTCAAGTGATCTGCCCGCCTTGGCCTCCCAAAGTTCTGGGATTAGAGGCATGAGCCATGGCACCTGGCCTCATGAATTCTGATTTCTTCTTTTTCTTTTCTTTTTTTTGAGAAAGGGTCTTACTCTGCTGCCTAGGCTGGAGAGCAGTGATGTGATCATAGCTCACTGTATCCTCTAACTCTTGGGCTCAAGTGATCCTCCTGTCTCAGCTTCCTGGAGTAGCTGGGACTACAGGCACATGTCACCACACCTACCTAATTTTTAAATTTTTACTTTTTGTAGAGATGGGGCCTCCATATGTTGCCCATGCTGGTCTTCAACTGGCCTCAGGCAGTCCTCCCACCTTGGCTTCACAGAGTGCTGGGATTACAGGAATGAGCCACCATTCTTGGCCAGTATCTTTATTTCTTAACTTTAGGAAGTTTTTCTGTTTTTAATACGGGTATTTAAAGAAAGTCTGAATTCAGAGTACATCTTGATGTTATGGTATTCTAAGATTAAATATACTAAAACTATGACCATTGTTTTCTGAATTCTTCAGATGTGACTGATAGTTAGCTAATAGGTTAACACATTGTGGTGGTCCTTGGCCTCTGAACTGACAGTCCAGATAGGGAGAGGAGAACAGAAAGCATGTGAAAAATGGGTTAAAACTATGGGACAGCTATAACAGTCTCTTGCAGCTGTCTTTTGTGTTTTCTGCTTCAACCAAACTGGTTGACTTATTCAGAATGCTGACCTCTTTGCATTGCCTAAGTCCTTGATGTTTTTGGTTTCTCCTCTGAATTCCCAAAGGTACTCACTTCATGCTCTTAATATATATAGCCCACTCATGTTTACCTTTCTTTTTATTATGTGTTCCCTCTTACACATGACATGGACATTTCTTTAATATGTAGAGTAAGATACTGGACTTTACCCTAAAGTCTTCTTCAAAACAAAACTCTCTTGGGCTCACCATCTCAGACTTCATCATGTACCCATAGACCCAGAGATTTTGTTTGCTTTTAGAAAATTATTTATTTTATTTTTTATTATTTTATATTTTAATTTATTTTACTGAGACAGGGTCTCGCTTGTTGTCCAGGCTGGAGTGCAGTGGTGTGATCTCAGCTCACTACAACCTCTGCCATCCACATGCCTTAGCATTCCAAAGTGTTGGGATTACAGGTGTGAGCCACCGTGCTGGCCTAAATTTATTTAAAAATATTTTTTTTGAAACAGGGTCTTGTTCACTGCTCAGGCTGGAGTGCAGTAGCATGATCATGGGTCACAGCACCTCAACCTCCCAGGCTCAAGTGATCTTCCCACCTCAGCCTCTTTAGTAGCTGGGACTATAGGCGAGTGCCACCGCACCTGGCTCATTTTTGTACTTTTTGTAAAGATAGGGACTTGCCATGTTGCCCATACAGGCCTGCAACTCCTGGGCCCAAGTGATCTTCCTACCCTGATGTTGCAGAATGTTGGGATTACAGGTGTGAGCCACCATGCCTGGCCTTTTATTTTTATGTATTTGTGTATTTATTCATTTGTTTTTGAGACAGAGTCTTGTTCTCTCACCCAGGCTGGAGTACAGTAGCACAATCTTGGCTCACTACAACTTTTGCCTCCTGGGTTCAAACAATTCTCCTGCCTCAGCCTCCTGAGTAACTGGGATTACAGGTGCCTGCCATCATGCCCAGCTAATTTTTGACTTTTTCGTAGAGATGGGGTCTCACCTTGTTGGCCAGGCTGGTTTTGAACTCCTGATCTCAAGTGATCTGCCCGCCTTGGCTTTTCAAAGTGCCAGGATTATAGACGTGAGCCACTGCGCCTGGCCTGGCCTTTTATGTTTTAAGTTGCTTCCACCCATTCTCTTTCTTGGGCTTTGCTCCCCTCCAGGACTGGCTATGATGTAGGATGCTGTCCACCTGCTCCTGCTTGTCCATGAAAATGAGCCATACACTCTTTTCTCTTGAAACGTTTAGTTGTCGATCACTGTGGAGAAAGAGGGGATGACAAAAAGTAGCAAACACAGGGAACTTGCAGAACTTGGTCTTGAGCCCTGGGTCCAGAAACTTCTTGTGGAAGGTGCTTGGTGTTTGTCCAAGCTCATGAGGATAGGTTTCTGTTGGCTGCACTGCCAGATCTATAGATGCTTTTTAAAGGCTTGGATGACTTGTTCAAAACAATGTTTTGGAGTACAAATTTGGCTGTGGGGACATCAAGACCTTGTTGGGAAACTTGGGTTTAATGTATAATTTCTTTAACTAGGTTGTTGGGCATGGGGTTGTGAAGGGAGAATGAACGTGAGAGGCATTGCAGGGTAAGGATGGAGAGGACTCATTCCTTAAATGGATTTAATAATCACATTGTAGCTTTGAACTTGAATGACTCGGGAAATATTGTTTTTTTTTTTTTATTTTGGAAATAAGGGCTAGAAGTACTGTTGGTTTGGGGAAGAAGATAGTAGGGAGATGTATAGGTGAATATGCTAGTGGGGAGCTGAGATTTGGACGGCTGAGATATAGTGCTGCTCACTGCTGTGGGTCAGCATCCTCCTGTTTGTGCTGTCCTCTGGTGCCCATTGTTTGCCATTTCACAGTAAGCCCAAGAAGCTCGTGCCTTTCTCCAGCACTGCGTTATGGCTTATCTCTGCTTGTTTTTCTTTTTTTTTTTTTGAGATGGAGTTTCGCTCTTGTTGCCTAGGCTGGAGTGCGATGGCGTAATCTCAGCTTACCACAACCTCCGCCCCTCAGGTTCAAGTGATTCTCCTGCCTCAGCTCCTGAGTAGCTGGGATTACAGGCATGCACCACCATGCCTGGCTAATTTTGTATTTTTAGTAGAGATGGGGTTTCTTCAGGTTGGTCAGGCTGGTCTTGAACTCCCGATCTCAGCAGATCTGCCCGCCTCGGCCTCCCAAAGTGCTGGTATTACAGGCGTAAGCCAGCATGCCAGGCCTGTCTCTGCTTATTTCTACACAGTATCATCAATGGGATTGATGTTACTGCTGGGCTCCAAAGTAATCAGACAGATAAAAGTAGATTGAATATGAAATAATTTAGAGGCCTTGTTCCAAGTGATTTGTGCTATGTTTAATTTCTGTGCATTTGCAAATATAGCCCACAGTAATTCTTAGTGAACTGGAATCTTCAGGTTACTGAATTTTTCTGATTTCGGTATTGAAATGTGCTTTTCTTTTTTATTTTTAAGACGGGATTTCACCATGTTGGTCAGGCTGGTCTTGAACTCCCGACCTCAGGTGATCCGTCCGCCTTGGACTCCAAAGTGCTTGGATTACAGACGTGAGCTACCATTCCCGGCTGAAATGTGCTTTTAAAAAGACATTAGGTTTTCTGTAGTGTAGATTGTACACTAACAGTATAATTCATATTTAAGAATTTGTTGGGGGGAAATAGGGGAGGGACGGTGGGGGGTGGGGAGTTGGGGAGAGATAGCATGGGGAGAAATGCCAGATATAGGTGAAGGGGAGGAAGGCAACAAATCACATTGCCACGTGTGTACCTATGCAACAATATTGCATGTTCTTCTCATGTACCCCAAAACCTAAAATGCAATAAAAATAAAAAAAAGTTCCAAAATTTAGTATACCATGTTCAATGAACTTAACTTTCTTTATTTAGTTTTATTTATTTATTTATTTATTTTTTGCAACAGAGTCTGCTCTGATGCCCAGGCTGGAGTGCAGTGGTGTAATCTTGGCTTATTGCAACTTCAAACCTCCTGGGTTCAAGTGATTCTCCTGCCTCAGCCTCCTGAGTAGCTGGGATTTTAGGTACCCGCCACCACACTGGCTAATTTTTGTATTTTTAGTAGAAATGGAGTTTTACCATGTTGGCCAGTTTGGTCTCAGACTCTTGACCTCAAGTGATCTGCCTGCCTCAGCCTTCGGAAGTGCTGGGATTATAGACGTGAGCCACTGTGCCCGGCCACTAACTTAACTTTCATTCCACAATTTCCATCTTTTATCCAAAATCTGAGATCAGTGAACAGTCACTATTAACCATTGGCATTTCAGTGTTTAGACTTTTTTTCCCCCCTTTGTCTTCGTGGATTCTTTTTTTTTTTTAAACACTCGTGAAGTTTTAACTATTGAAAAGCAAAAGGCAACAGTGACTTTTTGTAGTCTGCCTACCCAGTGGTCACACAAAAGGCTTAGTACATTACAGGAAAGATAGGATGGGAAAGGGATACTGGAAAATTCTAAGTCAGGGACGGGGGTGTGTATTAGAAAAATTCTGATCCTGGTGTGCCAGATGGCCTTACATCTCAACTTCTTCTGTGAAATTCGTGCCAACAAATTACAGTGTAGATGTACAGAAGGGTCCATGGGAACAGAATTTAAGGGCTCCCTTCGTGATACTGAACTGGTCAGATGGTCCTTACTTGTTGGTTCTCAGATAACCTGTTACTGAATATCACAGGAAGGGTATAGACATTATGGCAATGGTTAGATACTCTTGCACCTGCTGAAGCTGAGAAAATTAAAGTCACTTTTTCTGTGGAAAGTAGAAAATCAAGCTTTTGTATGATTTCACACAGCTTTCTATTCTCTCTTCTGTTGACTCTGTTAAAAGGAACATTTAGTGGTGGAAACTATTTCAGGATCACACCCACGACACTAGAGACGGTATTAATCACTTACACACACATAGGTGTAGAGTAATCTTGAAGGGACTGTAGGCCAAACGTGATGTTTTTTTGAAGAATTAGAGACCAGTTACCAGCACCTGGTATTTTGTGTTTCCTACAGAGCTGACTGTACAGCTTAGAGGCTGATGAGGAATTCAGAAGATGGCCAGTAGAATGTTCTTTCCACCCCAGAATATTTGTTAGGGACTCAGCTGCTGTGGAATGCCAAAAAGGCTTCAAGTTTGTTTCGCTATTCTTAAGATTACATGTAATTATTTTTTTGTGAGAGATTATATATATTCAAGTTGATGGGTTTGAGCTAGACTGTTCCTTAATTTGGAACCACACAGCAGATGATACATTTATTTCCATCTGATAAGTTACTTGATGATGTAAAAGACATTTGAGTTAAAGATTTTTGGGAAAAAAAGCTGAATGTTGAGCCATTTATGTTGTGTGATGGTTCCCTAGTCACTTGGACAATTTCGTCTGAAAACAATCTTACCAGGTGCACAAGAGATTTCACATAGTATTTGGTAATTAAATTGAGGAATTTGGCGGGGCGCGGTGGCTCACGCCAGTAATCCCAGCACTTTGGGAGGCCGAGGTGTGTGGATCAATAGGTCAGGAGATCAAGACCATCCTGGCCAACATGGTGAAGCCCCATCTCTACTAAAATACAAAAAATTACCCAGGCGTGGTGGTGCGTGCCTATAGTCCCAGCTACTTGGGAAATTGAGGCAAGGGAATCGCTTGAATCCTGGAGGCTGAGATTGCAGTGAGCTGAAGTAAAACCACTGCACTCCAGCCTGGCGACAGTGTGAGACTCCGTTTCAAAAAAAAAAAAAAGAAAAAAGAAAAATTGAGGAATTATAGCTCAAGTCATGCTTTTTTTGCTGAAATAGTTGTATATATTTAGTGCAGAAACCTGTGTTTCCAAATTATCTAATGTAATAAAAGTTTCAATAAAATGGAATCCTTTATTACCATGTTTCAAATGCTATGCTAAACCTTTTCCATTTGTTATGATATTAACCTCCTCATACATAACCCTGCTAATTTTTTTTTACTTTCTATTTTGATATAATTTCAGATTCATAGGAAGTTGTGAAAAATAGTAGAGAGAGCCAGTGTTCCCTTCACCAAATTTAATCTAATGGCAGTATCTCACATAACTATAGTTTAATGTCAAGAACCAGGAAATTGTCATTGTTACAATCCATAAGGCTTTTTTAGATTTCACCATTTCCACATGTATTTGTGTGTTTGTATAATTATATGCAATTTTATCATGTGTAGATCAGTATAGCCACTTTAACAGTCTATAGTTCTTTTTTTTTTTTTTTTTTAATATGAGGTTTCACCATATTGGTCAGGCTAGTCTTGAACTCCGGACCCCAGGTGATCCGCCTGCCTTGGCCTCCAACGTGCTTGGATTACAGGCATGAGCCACCATGCCCGGCCCAGTCTACAGTTCTATATACAGGACTACTCCATCACCTCAGGGCTCCCTATGTTACAACTTTATAGCTGCATGCACCCTTCCAGCAACCACTAATCTGTTCTGCATCTCTGTAATTTTGCCATTTTGAGAATGTTATATAAATGGAATCATACAGAATGTAACTTTGGCTTTTTTCTTTTTACCATAATTCTTTTGAGTGTCATCCAAATTGTTGCATGCATTAGTAGTTCATTTCTTTTTACTATTGAGTAGTAGTCCATAGTATGGCTGAGCCACACAATTTGTTTAACCATTTACTTATTGAAGGACATACCAAAAGGGTGGTTTCCAGTTTTTTGGCTATTAAAATAAAGTTGCTATAAACATTCAAGTATATAAATGTTTTTATGTGAATATAAAGTTTTCATTTTGGGGAAATAAATGCCCAAATGTTTGGATCATACGGTAAGTACATTTTTGGTTTTTAGAGAAACTGCTGAACTATTTATTTTCTAGAATGACTATATCCTCTTATATTCCTACCAACAATGTAGGAGATGTCCAGTTTCTCTGCATCCTTTGCTAGCATTTAGTGTTAACAGTTTTTTACACTTGATCTTAGCCAAAAGGCCAAGAAGTGATAGTGTTAACACTTTATTTGAGTGGTTCTAATATGTGTAGTGATAACCTGTTGTGCCTAATCATATTAACCAATAAAAATAGCCTTATCTAAATATAAAGATAAATATATATTTAAATATATTTTAAATATTTATATTTAAAATATAAAGCATCTTGATGGTATTGAACTTTCTCAATGAGAAATCTCTTAAATTATTACTTGGAAGGCTTTAATTTTCAAGTTTTTCCTTGGTTTTACTCTTAGCAGTATCATTTTAACTTTTTTTGTCTTTGAAATAATTTTTACTGTTTCCTTTACATGTTGCTTTTTCTTAGAAACTAGTTATTAGCATGAAGTATATCTTTAGTCACATTTTCTAAAAACATAAAAAAGTAAAGCTGTGGAGTTTATTTCAAAATGGAGAGTCCCGTCTTTTCATATGAGGATGTTTATATTCTGTTGGCTTGGCTATATTTTAGGGAAACCTGTGCTTAGTGGCTTGGTGGTGATGGTGGTAAAGTTTTCTTACAGTAGTTTTTTTTAATTATTTTTATTTTTTCAGATCCCACCCCCACCAAGTCTCTTACAGTATTTTTATACCTGAATAATACTTTTAGACTCTATAGAATAGATAACTTGATCTTCAAATCTATCCTAGAAGAAATTGTTTCGTCTAAACAGCTCTGTGACCTGAGAACTGGGACTTGGTCCCCTAATTTTCCATTACTGGCCCTTTGTGGCCACTGTTTTGATATTGTCAAAGTAACCTAACTCTTAGCACTGTTGGGTATTGTACATTCCTGCCAAAGCAAGAATAAGAATACACAGGATTATATTTTAATTCTATAAGTAGTTGACTTTTGGCTAATTTCCAGGAACTTGGAGTTAATAAAGTGCTAGTGATAAAGTCTGAAATTTTAGTGTCTTTGTTCTTTGAAGTTATTCACCCTTTATTTTCTTGTTTATTTGAGGTGTTTATGCCACTGTCCCTAAATATAGCTAAACTAAAGGAAGAAAATAACCCTTGTAATATACCACTACTAGGATATAATTTCTGTTAACAGTTTGATGTAAATATTTTTTGACTTTTTAATGTTTATATATATAATTCAAATTTTTATCAATATGGATTCTTACTGTGGGCATAATTTTACTGTTTTTAAAGAGTTGGGTTTTATTTGTTTATTTTATTTTATAGAAATGGGGTCTTGCCATTTTGGCTGGTTTTGAACTCCTGGTCTCAAGCAATCTTCCCATCTCAGCATCCCAGAGTATTTGGATTACGGGCATGAGCCCATCCTGTTTGTTGTTGTTTAAATAAAATAAATGTATTATCTTACAGTCTGGAGGCCAGAACTTAGAACTGGTTTTCAGTCTAATTTTTTTTTTCTTTTTTGGGAGAAGAGCAACAGAATATTGTGGATATACTTTTTTGACTTAAAAGTTTTTACTGGGCTGGGCAAGGTTGCTCACCTGGGATTTACTGCCTGTAGTCCTGGCACTTTGGGAGGCTGATGCAGGTGGATTGCTTGAGTCCAGGAGTTTGAGAGCAGCTTGGGTGACGTGGTGAAACCCAGTCTCTACCAAAAAAAACAAACAAAAAAAACCAGGCATGATGGTGGCATGCCCTTGTAGTCCCAGCTACTTGGAAGGCTTAGCTGGGAGGATCGCTTGAGACCAAGAGGCAGAGGTTGCAGTGAGCTAAGTTCGTGCTACTGCACTCTAGCCTGGGTGACAGAGCAAGAACCCGTCTGGAAACAAAGTTTTTTTATTTTTTCTTTTTTTGGTTACGTTCCATTGATTTAATGTACCTTAATTTATCTTTATTTCTTTTTGACCATTTTGTTTCCATTCTTTTGTTTTTTTAAGACAGGCATTAAGCTGAGCCTTTGCCCCAGACAGCATTATTTCTTTTATATCAGCAAAATATGCATGTAATGAAATTAAAATTAGAAGGCAGAAAAGGTTATCCTTTATTTTTCTATTTAGTTTTGAGATAATAATTCACATGCCATAAATTTAACCCTTTGAAAGTGTACAATTCAGTGGTTTTCGTATATTGGAAGGTTGTGCAACTATCATAACTGTCTAATTCCAGAACATTTTCATCATCCTAGAACTCTGAACCCATTATCACTCCCCAGTCCCTCACATCCCGTAACCCTGGCAGCAGACTCTGTCTCTCTGGATTTGTTTATTCTGGACCTTTCATATAAATGGAATCATAACAGTTTGTGGCCTTTTATGCTTGGCTTCTCAAGCTTAGCATAGTGTTTCCAAAGGTTATCTGTGTTGTAGCATGTATCAGTACTTCATTCCTTTTTGTGGCTCAGTATTTTATTGCATGTGGATATATATATATATCACATTTCGTTTATTCATTCACTTGTAGAAGAACATTTGGGTTGTTTTAATTTTTGGGCTATTATGAATATTACTGCTGTAGACATTCAGGTACAAGTGTTTTTTTTGATGTTTTGGGTTTTTTTTTTTTTTCTTGAGGCAGAGTCTCTCTGTCGCCAGGCTGGAGTGCAGTGGCAAGATCTCAGCTCACTGCAACCTCTGCCTCTGGGGTTCAGGCGATTCTCCTGCCTCAGCCTCTTGAGTAACCGAGACTACAGGTGTGCACCACCATGCCCAGCTAATTTTTTTGTATTTTTTTTTTTTTTTAAAGACAGGTTTTCACCATGTTGGTCAGGCTGGTCTTGAACTCCCGACCTCAGGCGATCCGCCCGCCTTGGCCTCCACAGTGCTTCGATTACAGGCGTGAGCCACCATGCCCGGCCAGTTTGGTGTATTGTTAATAGAGATGGGGTTTCACTATGTTGGCCAAGATGGTCTTGATCTCTTGACCTCTGTGATCCACCCATCTTGGCTTCCCAAAGTACTTACAGGCGTGAACCTCTGTGCCTGGCCCATGTACAGGTTTTTATGTGAATGTGTTTTCATTTCCCTTGGTTATATACTTAGATGAGGAATTCCTGGTTCTCATGTTAACTCTCTGTTTAACATTTTGAGGAACTGCCAAATTACTTTTTAAAGTGTCTGTGACATTTTATATTCTACCAGAAGTGAATGAAATTTCCAATTTCTCCACATACTTGTCAACACTTTTTGTTTGTTTATTTGTTTAGAGACAAAATCTCGCTCTGTTGCCCAGGCTGGGATGCAGTAGCACCATCCTGGCTCACTACAATTTCCATCTCCCCAGATCAAGCGATTCTTAATGCCTCTCAGCCTCCCGAGTAGCTGGGATTACAGGTGTATGTCACCACGCCTGGCTAATTTTTGTATTTTTTGTAGAAACAGGGTTTTGTCATGTTGGCCAGGCTGGTCTTGAACTCGTGACCTCCAGTGATCCACTTGCCTCCACCTCCACCTCCCAAAGTGCTGGGATTACAGGCATGAGCCACCATGCCCGGCCTGGACTTTTCTTCTTATCATCTGTCTTATTTATATAGCCAAGCTAGTGGGCATGAAATAAGTGGTTTTTTGTTTGTTTGTTTTGAGTAGAATCTCTTAAGAAATAAGTGTTATATTTGTGCTTTTGATTGTTAGTAGTGACTAACGATGTTGAACATCTTTACATGAGCTTGTTGGTCATATGCTTATCTTCTTTGGAGAAATATCTATTCAGATCTTTTGATCATTTAAAAATTGGGTTATTTATCTTTTTATTGTTGAGGTATAGGAGTTCTTTATTTTATTGTATTTTGAGACAAGATCTTGCTCTGTCACCCAGGCTGGAGGGTAGTGGTGCCATCTTGACTCACTGCAACCTCTGCCCCCACCCCAGGCTCAAGTGATCCTCCCACCTCAGCTTCCCACAGCTGGGACCACAAGCCCATGCCACCATGCCTGGCTAATTTTTTTTGTATTTTAGTTTAGATGGAATCTCGCCATGTTGCCCAGGCTGGTCTCAAACTCCTGAGCTGAAGTAATCTCCCCACCTCAGCTTCCCAATGTGCTGGAATTAGAGGCATGAGCCACTGTGCCTGGCCTATTTTATATTATTTTAAAGATGAGTTATCACTTTGTCATACAGGTTGGAGTGCAGTAGTCTGATCATAGTTCACTGCCATTTTGGCCTCCTGGGCTCAAACAATCCTCCCGACTCAGCTTTCTGAATGGCTAGAACTGAAGGTACATCGCTACCACGCCCAGCTAAAGGAGTTCTTTATATTCTAGATCGGGGTGTCCAATCTTTTGGCTTCCCTGGGCCACATTGGAAGAAGAAGAATTGTCTTGGGCCACACATAAAATACACTAACAGTAACGACGGCCAATGAGCTAAAAAAAGAATTACCAAAAAAATCTAATAATGTTTTAAGAAAGTTTATAAATTTGTGTTGGGCCATATTCAGAGACATCCTGGGCCTGCCTCATGGCCGTAGTGGGTTAGATGAGCTTATTCTAAATGCTAGACCCTTATCAGATGGATGATTTTTAGATACTTATCTCATGCTGTAGGTTTTTTCACTTACTTTTTTTGGGGTTTTTTTTTTCTTAAATAATTCAACTGATTATAGGCTTTAATCTTTTAATTTTGTATAAGAAACTGTTGCTATACTTTGTTCTGCCAGCAAAAAAAAAAAAAAAAGTAAAAAACAAAAACCTTGCTAAATCTAGAATGCTGATGTTTTACTTATAAGCTTTGTTTTCTTTGAGTTTTATAGTTTTAGCTCTTGTATTTAGATCTTTGATACATTTTGAGTTTGTTTTGTTTTATTTTTGAGACAGAGTCTTGCTCTGTTGCACAGTCTTGAGTGCAGTGGCGTGATCTTGGCTCACTGCACCCTCTGCCTCCTGGGTTCAAGCAATTCTCATGCTTCAGCACCAGAGTAGCTGGGATTACAGTCATGCACCACCATGCTTGGTTAATTTTTTTATTTTTAGTAGAGAGGGGGTTTCGCCATGTTAGTCAGGCTAGTCTTGAACTTCTGGGCTCAAGCAATCCTCTGACCTTGGCCTCCCAAAGTGCTGGGATTATAGGCGTGAGCCACCGCACCTGGTCCATTTTGAGTTCATTTTTAAAATACGATGTGAGGTAGAGGTCCCATTTCATTCTTTTGCCTGTGGGTGTCCAGTTGTCCTAGAACCATTTGTTGAAAAGACTATTCTTTCTGCATTGAGCAACATAATGAGACTCTAGCTCCATAAAAAACAAAGCAAAACAAAAAATGAATGCAGAAGGATACAGTTTTTGAGAATTTTGTAATATTTACTGACTTAATTTGCATATATCTTTACATTCTTTAGCTATTTTTTTCCTTTTGAGTCACTGCTTTTGCCCATCTTTCTTTTGGGGGTGTCTTTTTCCTATTAATTTGTAAGAAATGTTGCCAATAGACCTTCTCTTCCCAGTTCTTCCTGGAGTCGGGAAAAGCTGAGTTGAGAGGGTGAAAAAATAAAGAAATTAAAAAAAATAAATTTTTAAAAATAAATTTTGCAAGTATATACAATTTCTTTCCTTTTTTTTTTTTTGGAGATAGAGTCTTGCTCTTGTTGCCCAGACTGGAGTGTAATGGTGCGATCTTGGCTCACTGCAGACTCCCCTTCCTAGGTTCAAGTGATTCTCCTGCCTCAGCCTCTCTAGTAGCTGGGATTGCAGGTGCCCGCCACCACACCTGGCTGATTTTTTTTTTTGTATTTTTAGTAGAGACACGGTTTCATCATGTTGACTAGGCGGATCTCAAACTTCTGACCTCAGGTGATCTGCCCATTTCGGCCTCGCAAGTGCTGGGATTACAGGTGTGAGCCACTGTGCCTGGACCTCCCACATTATTTTGAAACAAATTCCATATCACATAATTTCTTCTTTTTCTTTCTTTTTTTTTTTTAGAAAAAGAGAGAAAAGGAGAAAGAAAGAAAGCAAAAGAAAGAAAGAAAGAAAAGAATGAAAGAGAGAAAGAAAGAGGAAGAGAAAGAGGGAGAGAGAATGAGATTCTTGTTTTATTGCCCAAGCTAGAATGCAGTCTAAAAATGGGTATTAAAAACCTCTTTTATGCCAATAATTGTGCTTAACAATGGAGACAGGAAGGAATAGGGGATGAAAATAACAAATAAGTAGCCAACCAATATTTTATTTAAACCTGTGAAATGCTA
>CAUYQU010024592.1:0-29543 GCA_963574635.1 Cheracebus regulus | reverse complement strand
GAGAGAATGAGCTTATGTAAAGGTTAGAGCAACATCTGGAGGAAGGCAGTGGCCTCTCAATAAAACTTAGCTCACTATGGCCCTTGACTTTGGTTGTGACTCCATATTAATGCTTTCTTTTCTTTTCTTTTTTTTTTTTTTTCCGAGATGGTCTCTCTTTGTTGCCCGGGCTGGAGTGCAGTGGTATGATCTTGGCTCACTGCAACCTCTGCCTCCCGGGTTCAAGCTATTCTTCTGCCTCAGCCTCCCAAGTAGCTGGGACTACAGGTGGGTGCCACCACGCCTAGCTAATTTTTGTATTTTTAGCAGAGATGGGGTTTCACCAAATTGGCCAGGCTGGTCTTGAACTCCTGACCTTGTGATCTGCCCACCTCAGCCTCCCAAAGTGTTGGGATTATAGGCGTGAGCCACTGGGCCCAGCCAGTGCTTTCTTTTAAGAACAGATGTAACTTAAATTTTAGTCTCAAGAAAGTACATTTCGACACAAGAAAGAGAAGAGAGTGCTAGAAGGTTTTTTATAGTTGCTGTGTCCCCAGCCCTAGTTTCTTGATGCCTTTTTGGCAGGTGGCTCTGACCTCTAGGGAAAAAGATGAGTAGCCAGTTAGAAAGCAGAGGCACATCCCATGGCCTGCACAGGAGGCCAAATTGGCCTCAGATTCAGAGACAACCAGCTGTGGACTGTTTTTCCTTAGGGCTACAAATTTGCCATTTTGATTCCATAGGATCCTGGAGGCCCCTATGTATTGCACTGCAGGAAATTAATGGCACAAAGGTTACTTCCTACACATTTGCTGCTGAGGGTCATCCTCATGCTTGCCTCTTCTCTGCCTCTCCTTCCTAAATAAACTTTGTATTTTAGAGTTGTTTTAGATATACAACAAACTGTGAGAGTTGCACAGAGAGTTCCTGTATGCCCAGTACTGAGTTTCTCATTAGTACCATCTTACTTATATGTCTGGTACATTTGTCACCGTGGGTGAACTGACACTGATACGGTCTTATAAACTAAGTCCATTTTTGTTTCAGATTTCCCTACCTTTTACCTAATGACCTTGTCCCAGGATCTCATCCAGGATACCACATGACATTTCGTCATTATGTCTCCTTAGACTCCTCTTGGCTGTGACAATTTTCTCTGTCCTATTTTTCAACCTGCTTTGAACTACTTTGCAAGAGATGCTTTTTCACTTTTTTTTTTTTTTTTGGAGATGGGGTCTCGCTCTGTTTCCCAGGCTAGAGCGCAGTGGCACAGACACAGCTCGCTGCAGCCTGGACTTCCTGGGCTCAAGTGATCCTCCCATCTCAGCCTCCCAAAGAGCTGGGACTGAACGTGTGAGCCACCGTGCCCGGCCCTTTTTCACATCTTTGATAAAGGCCTGATGGTGGTTGTTAACAGGGCCGTTCATTTTCTTCATTCTTTCAGTCAGCAAACATTTGCTGGGTACTTACCAGATGAGGTCCCTGAACCTAATGACAGAACTAAGGGAAGTTGCCTTTCCCGGTGCTAGTGCTGCCCAGCGCTTCACTGGAGAGCTCGTTAAAATGCAGATTCTTGTTCAATAGTACTAGGGCAGGGCCTGAGATTTTGCATTTCCAGCAAGCTCCCCGCTGCACCCAGGCTGCAAGAGGTCATGCTTGGAGGACCAAGTCCCCACACTTGGACCAAGCTTCATATTAAGTGGCAGTGAGAGGAGAGCAAGGGGCCAGGTGGAAGATGAGAGAAGAGTTAGATAAATTATAGATCACAGTTTCTGCCATCAGAAAGTTCATGGTTCTATCAGGAAAATAAAGAAGACTGGCTGGGCGTGGTGGCTCACGCCTGTAATCTCAGCACTTTGGGAGGCTGAGGTGGGTGAATCACTTCGGGTCAGGAGTTCGAGACCAACCTGGCCAACATAGTGAAACCCCATCTCTACTAAAAATACAAAAGTTAGCCAGGTGTGATGGTGCATGCCTGTAATTTTAGCTACCTGGGAGGCTGAGGCAGGAGAATCACTTGAACCTGGGAGGTGGAGGTTGCAGTGAGCTGAGATTGCACCACTGCATTCCAGCCTGGGCGATAGAGCGAGACACCATCTCAAGAAAAAAAAAAAGAAAAGAAAAAGGAAGAAGACTGAACAAAGCAAGGGAGTACAAATAAAGTACAAAATGGAGATTAAGACAGTAGATGGTAGACAGTTCACGTCACTGTGACGGCTTTTATTAAAAAAAAAACACAGAAAACAGCTAGTGTTAGAAAGGACGTGGAGAAATGGGAACTCTTGTGCATTGCTCCTGGAAATGGAAAACGATGTAGGCACTGTGGAAAGCAGTACAGCAGTTCCTCAAAAAATTATGTAAAATTAGGCGTGGTGGCTTGCGCCTAATCCCAGCACTTTGGGAGGCTGAAGCAGGTGGATCACTTGAGGCCAGGAGTTCGAGGCCAGCCTGGCCAATATGATAAAACCTTGTCTCAACTAAAAATACAAAACTTAGGTGGGTGTGGTGGTACATGCCTGTAATCCTAACTGCTCAGGAAGCTGAGGCAGGAGAATTACTTGAACCCAGAAGGCAGACATTGCAGTGAGCCGTGATCATGCCACTGCACTGCAACCTGGGTGACAGAATGAGGCTCCATCTCAGAAAAAAAATTATGTAGACTTGCCATATGATCCAGCAATTCCACTTCTGAATGTATGCTTAAAAGAACTGAAAGCAGGAATTCAAACAGGTATCTGTACACCTGTGTTCACAGCAGCATTATCCACAATAGCCAAAATGTGGAAGTCACCCAAGTGCCCATCCACAGATGAACGGATAAAGAAAATGTAGGATACACATACAACAGGATGTTATTCAGCCTTGAAAACGAGGGAAAAGTTTGACACATGCTGCAGCATAAGTGAACCTTGAAGACATTACGCTAAGTGAAATAAGCCAGGCCCAAAGGGAAAATGTTATATGGTTCCATTTACATGAAGTACCTAGAGTGGTCAACTTCAGAGACAGCAAGTATAATAGTGGTTGTCAGGGTTTGGGGGAGGACAGAATGGGGAATTAGTGTTAAATGGGTGCAGAGTTTCAGTTTTGAAAAGTTGAAATGGAAGATGGAAAAGTTCTGGAGATGGATAGTGCACATCAGTGTGAATGTAGTTAATATCACCAAACTGCACTCTTACAAAAGGTTAAAATGGTACATTTTGTTATGCATATTTTTCCATAATTTAAAAAATGGTTAAAAATAGATACACAAAAATACAATAGGTGGTAGAGCTGTCAGGGGAGAGGGATGAAATGGTAACAGTAAGACCTTGTTTACAGACCAGGTGCGATGTGCCAGGCAGAAAGTGCTTATGAACTCATCTAGCCTCCAGCCACCCTCTGAAACAGGAACTTATTAGCCCTGCTTTACAGATGACACAACTGAGAGAGGGAAGGTTACTTGAGGCTCTAATAGTCAAGGAGAAGTTTCTAAGATAGCCGTGGAATTGAAGGTGGACCGTGGAGGAGAGGCAGGATTGGGCTGGAAAGAGGATAGGAGGTGTTCTAGATACATAGGAACTGGCTAGGCAAAGATCCAGAGACTGGTGGGAATTTAAATATTCAGCTGCCGTGTTGGTGGCTGGTGTGTAGGATTCATATGAATAAAACGTGACTAGTAGGGCAGATAATGAAAGGCTTTCAATCCAAGAATAAGAGATACAGAGTCAGGCTTATGCCAGTAATCCCAGCATTTTGGGAGGCTGAGGCAGATGGATCACCTGAGGTTAGGAGTTCGAGACCAGCCTGGCCAACATGGCGAAACCCTACTAAAAAATAAAAAAATTAGCTGGGTGTGGTAGAGCACACCAGTAGTCCCAGCTACTTGGGAGGCTGAGGCACGAATCTCTTGAACCCAGGAGGCAGAGGTTGCAGTAAGCCAGGATCGTGCCACTGCACTCCAGCCTGGGCAACAGAGTGTGACTCTATCTCAAAAAAAAAAAAAAAGGAAGAGATATGGACTTATCTTTTAGAGTCTAAACAGGGGACATCAAACTCAAGTGTTTTCAGAGGCCAGCAGGTAACAAATATGAGAGAAGTGGCTTAGTACATGTGACAGGGAGTAGTGTGGATTGTGGCAAACTGAATAGAGCACATCCTACCTGAGACATTCAGATCTCACACACGAATCCTGGGCAGTGTAGGCCACTGATGGGCTTGGATGACATTGACCTTCTGAGGGTGAGGTTGCTGTACCCCTTGAAGGCAGGCAGAGTGGTGTCGAGGGCATATGCAAGACCACATGGTATATGAGGCATATCTTCCTGCCTGTGTCAATAGCACTAGAAGATTGTTGGGTAAAATTGATGCACTTTTACTAAGTACTTAAAAAAGATTTTTATGATATGAAAAGACAGGTGGAACAGAATACTAATGATAGCAAACATTACTGAATGCGCACTAGGTGCCAGGCACCATTCTGGGCACTTTGCGTATATTATCTTCTTCAGTCCTCCAAATAGCCCATGAACTCGGTTCCATTGTTACCCCTATTTACAAATAAGGAAATGGAGGTGCAGAAAGAGAAAGTAACTTGATACAGGGGTGGTCGCACTTGCACTTAGAATTAACTCTGAGTTTCCCAAAAGCTACTTTTCATTTATTTTTTCATGGTACTATAGTCCAAGAGTAATTTTAAAAATCTTTCCATTTTAATTTTAGATTTAGAAATACATGTGCAGGGGCCGGGCCTGGTGGCTCACACCTGTAATCCCTTTGGGAGGCTGAGGCGGGCAGATCTGAGGTCGGGAGTTCCAGACCAGCCTGACAAAGATGGAGAAAAATTGTCTCTACTAAAAATACAAAATTAGCCAGGCATGGTGGCGGGCACCTGTAATCCCAGCTACTCGGGAGGCTGAGGCAGGAGAATTGCTTCAACGTTGGAGGCAGAGGTTGTGATGAGTCAAGATCATGCCATTGCACTCCAGCCTGGGCAACAAGAGTGAAACTCCTTCAAAAAAAAAAAGAAAGAAAGAAAGGATATATACATACATACATATATGCGCAGGTTTGTTCCAAGGACAAGGTTGTGTGGTACTGAGGTTTGGGTTTCTATTCCCTTCGCCCAGATAGTACCCAATACGAAGTTTTTCAGCACCCCCCTCCCTCCTGGCTTTTGGAGTCTCCATTGTCTCTTGTTCCCATCTTTATGTCTGTGTGAACTCAAGAATTAGCTCTCACTTATAAGTGAGCACATGCAGTTCTTGGTTTTTTGTTTCTGCGTTAGTTCTCTTAGGAGGACAGCCTCCAGCTGCATCCACATTGCTACGAGGAACCTGATTTTGTTCTGTTTATGGCTGACTAGTATTCCATGATCTACATGTCCCACGTTTTCTTTGTCTAATCCACCGTTGATGGGCATGTAGGTTGAGTCCACATCTTCGCTATGGTGAATAGTGCTGTGATGAACATACACATGCATATGTCACTTTGGTGGAAAGATTTATTTTCCTTTGAGTAGATACCCAGTAATGGAACTGCTGGGTTGAATGGTAGTTCTGTTATTAGTTCTTTGCACAAGTGCTTTCCACAGAGGCTGAACTAATTTGCGTTCCTACCAACAGTGAATAAGCATTTCTTTTTTGCCACAACCTCACCAGCATGTTATTTCTTGATTTTTTAATAATAGCAATTCTGACTGTTATGAGATGATATCTCATTGTGGTTTTGATTTGCATCCAAGAGTAATTTAAATAGGGGCCACTAGATGTCACTACCCAGTGCTCCTTAAGAAAGAGAAACAGACAAGAAATGCCACTATGACTCTGCCTTGAAGAAACAGAAAAACTGCTTCACCACTGATATTTATGGTCTTCCTGTTGGAGAATGCTGATGTGCCCTGGTTGCCACAGTACCTCTGACTCCTTCCCTACCTGCATCACTGAGCCCAGCTAAGTGGTGCTGTGGGAGCCCCATTCTGCTGGTGGATATTGTCATTTCAGGAAAACTAGAAGGGACTCTGCCATTTCATAGATCAGCTCCTTCCTGCATCAACTGCCCACTCCACTGAAGACAGGAGGAGCAGGATTGGCTGAAGGAGGAGGTTTTGGTTGTTAGGGTGTGTGTGTGTGTGTGTGTGTGTGTGTGTGAGACGGTGTTGTTTCCAGTTTTGAAAAACTCAGGACCTGCTCTTGCACATTGGTCTAGTGTTTTCAACTGAAAGCTTCCTTAACATGGGGCTTACAAAGGGTAGAAGTGTGACCAACGTATGCTAAATTAAGTTGCACAGAAGGGCAGGAATGGGGCTTCTGCACAGGCATTGAAAAGGAGGGGAGGATCTGGGAAGGAACTAGCTATGCACTAAACCTCTCAGGGCAGTGGGTAGGTAGAGTGCGCCAGGGGCTCATTCAGAGGGAAATAGAGGAAGGGGCCCGGTGCTCTCTCCACAGGGTACCCGACTTACTCATTCAGGATATAGCTATAGAATGTACATGTTCCACTTCAAGTACCTACAAAGATTTGTCAAAGTAGAGCAAATCAGCCAGGCATGGTGGCTCATGCCTATAGTCCCAGCACTTTTGGAGGCGGAGGCAGGAGGATCACTTGAGCCTAGGAGTTCAAGGCCAGCCTGGGCAACAGCAAGACCCTGTCACTATAAAAAATTTAAAAAAGAATTAGCTGGACATGGTGTCGTGTGCCTGTGGTCCTAGTACATGGGAGGCTGATGTGAGAGGATTGCTTGACCCCAGAAGTTTAAGGCTGCAGTGAGCCTTAATGGCACCATTGCACTCCAGCCTGAGTGACAGAGACCCTGTCTAAAAAAATAAATAAATAGCAAATCAAACATGTATGTTTCTTTTAAAAAAATTATCTTAAAAAAATTACTTTTTCTCCATCCCAGCATCCTCAGTGAATTAAAAAAATCTTCCTTCTTTACTATAAATATTTTGAGAATTCTGTATTTATATCTAAATATAGTCAATACAATAATGAATGTGAATTGTATTACAGTTCACCTGAGTCTGGAAAACGAAGAGAGGGTTCTCTAGAACATGGTGAAAGGCAACCCATACCAAAGCAGAGCAGAGAAGAGGGAGGAGGGAACTGCTGGAAAAAAAAAACTTAAAGCTTTTACGGAAATGTGTCTTCTGTTTTTTTGAGAAGAGGTCAAAATATAACAGGCACATCAGAAGCTGTTTTGAAAAATGGGGCTGTATACATTATGAGAACAGCTGCAGAGATTTTTTATTTTTTTTTATTTTTTGGAGATGGAGTCTTGCTCTGTCACCCAGGCAGGAGTGCAGTGGTGCAATCTTGGCTCACTGCAACCTCCACCTCCCTGACTCAAGCAATTCCCCTGCCTCAGCCTCCTAAGTAGCTGGTACTACAGGTACATGCCACCATGCCTGGATAATTTTTGTTTTTTGTATTTTTAGTAGAGACAGGGTTTCACCATGTTGGCCAGACTGGTCTTGAACTCCTGACCTCAGGCAATCTATTTGCCTCGGCCTCCCAAAGTGCTGGGGTTACAGGCATGAGCCCCCATGCCTGGCTGAGATCTTTTTTAAAAATCTGGATAATAAAGCAAATGATATAGAAGATTGTCTTTATATTGTAGGAAGAAAATGGTCTCAGGCAGAACTTTATATTTTCCGTGCACCCTGGAGATGGAAATTCATCTGCATGGGAGTGGAAAGCATGCTTTGAATGATGTTCATGGACAGAATGTATTTTGAAAATTTGGAACCTAATTGGTGCTCTCAAATTTTCCACCCTTATTAATTCAAATGGAGACTTTCTGCTACACACAAAAATGCGAACACTAAGTTATTTCAAAATAGGAATATTATTAACTCTAGCTTCTCTTTATTGCGTGTAACCATAGATGCTTCCACTTGAGTCCTTGGTCATTGCCAACACCATATAGAATGGTTTCAAGCTCATTTTCATTCTGCTGTATCTATTTGGTGTGAATGGCAATAACCATATTGCACATTTGAGTCACTTTACCACATGTGATTACATTGAATTCTTATAGCAACTCTGCGTGGCATAAGGCACACATTGTTAAATGTATTTGATAGATGAAAGACGATAGAACCAAGGCTCAGAGAGATTAATTAACTTGACCGAGGCAACAATTAGTTGGATAAGTAGCATATTTGATCTCAGAAGAATTCTTATTAAAATGAATAGATTTCATTAATAGACATTTTGCTTTGGGGAGGTATCTGCAAAATCTTCCACTGCAGATATTTAGGCCATGGTCACTGTATACCTCGGCAGTATTTACTATATATATGAACAGAGAAAGAGCCACACAGATACATCTTTGATTTACGTGAGCTCCACATGATTTGGTATTTAAAAATCATCTCCCTAAAAAAAGCATATTCCCAATTCATTGAATCAAGAGGTGCCATCATGTATGCGTGTAGGTATGTGTGTTTGTGTTTCAAGTAAAAGGAAGAATTAAGAGGAGAGAGGAACCAAAAAGGCCCCTTCCCTTTAAAAATGTTGCTGCACTGCAAGTCAGCCACTGCTGAAACTCTGAGACGGCTTTTGTTTTAAAAGCTCCCGGGACTTACCAACAGTGGGGGTGCCACACTGCTGTTCACCTCTGTGATCATGCCCGTAGCACACAAGGGAAGGTCGTGAGCAGTCCCTCTTGTAGGGGTGCGTGGCATGTGAAGACTTTGGTGTGCTGTGGACCACTTCTTGGAGAGGTGCTCATTGTTAGTGCGGTTGGGTGTTTTGCTGGCAGGATAGGCAGAAGCCAGCTTTCTAAAACAGCTACCCTCCCGCACTTCCCTGCTGTCTTTGCGTTGGCATCCTCTTGATACGGAGAGCTCTCGCTGACCATTTACACTTATTTACATTCTATTCCACAGCCCGTCAGAGCCATCTTTCCTCACATCTTTCCTGACATCCCAGCCTCATGTAAACATCATCCTCCAGAAGCACTTATTACCCATAAGACTCATTCTTTTTTTTTTTTTGAGACAGAGATTCACTCTTGTTGCCCAGGCTGGAGTGCAATGGCACAATCTCGGCTCACAGCAATCTCCGCCTCCTGGGATCAAGTGATTCTCTTGCCTCAGCTTCCCGAGTAGCTGGGATTACAGCATGTGCCACCACGTCCAGCTAATTTTGTATTTTTTTTAGTAGAGACAGAGTTTCTCCATGTTGGTCGGGCTAGTCTCGAACTCCCGACCTCAGGTGATCTGCCTGCCTTGGCCTTTCAAAGTGCTGGGATTACAGGTATGAGCCACCACGCCTGGCTGACTCATTCTTTAACTGATGGACACTGCCCTGCCAGATTGTGGCTTTATTCAGGTACATACACATTTCATCTCCCCGCCTTTAGTATGAATTTCCAGAGGGCAGGGCCTTGGTCTCAGGCCTCATTCTTGCCACCCTCTTCTTCTACCACCCCTTGGCACCCAGCCCTTGGCCAGGCCCAGTTTGTTGAGAGGCAAGAGGCAGGAGGCTGTGGTTAAGGCCATGTGCTCTGATCCCGACCTCCTAGGTTTGAATCCTGACTGCTGCTTACTGACCGTGACCTTTGATAGCTCAGCCTCTTAATCTGTAAAATGAAAATCCTAATGGTACCTGCCTGGTAGGGTTGTTGAAAAGATTCATTGAAATTCGATGTGAAAACTGCTTAGTGTAGTGCCTGGTATGCAGTAGGCACGATAAAAGCCATAGCTATTGTTAGGCTTCGGTAAGAAGCATCTGGAGGTGGGAGGCTGAAGGCCTCTGGGGCGGCGATGGTGGAAGAGCCACATCTGTGCTGGCTCAAGGCCCCACACGCTTTTCTGCACATCCTCCGCCCAGGCCGTGAGCATCGCTCCTTGCTGCAGCCGTGTCCCAGCTCAGGAGCTGGGAGCGTGTGAGTGCTGCGAGGGGAGAGTAGGGGCAGAGTGCTGTCACTGGCAGGGGATTCTGAGGTGGAAGGGACAGCATTTGGTGGCTGATTGGGTGTCGGGGAAGTAAATGGGGAGTTAAGGCTGCCTTTCAGGTTTGCAGCTTGGACAACTGGGTTGGCATGGATGCTATTAACTGAGAAAGGGATCCAAGAGTGGGAACAGGTGTAGAGGGGCTGGTAATGAGTTCAGCTGGACACGGGTTTGCAGGGTCCGGGATGCGTCTAGATGGAGCCGTCCAGTGGTAACAACAGAACATATATGGAGGATCATGTTCCAGTCTCTGTTCCACGCCCTTCGCAGATTCAAATCCACTGATTTTCACAATAACCTTATGAAGGAGGTACTATTCTTATTCCCATTTTACAGATGAGAAGGCTAGATGCAGAGTGCTTAAGTCACTTGTGTAAGCCCACACTGCTAACAAGAGATGGTGCAGAGATTGGAACCCAGGTAGTCTAGTCCCAGAGCCCCCACATTTTGCTGCTGCTCTACACAGACCCTGCATCTCATTTCAGGGCAGGATAGGTCTGGACATGTAGGTGTGATGAAGCCTTGGCAGGGAAGACATTGCTCGAAAGGCCCTGCAGAGGGAGGTGGGTGGTGGCTGAAAGAGACTCAAGTTGCTGACGCAAGTGGGCATCATTGTTGAAAATTTAGGATTAATGTAAGGTATGACTGGGAGGAAAGGTCAAGTCGGAGGATGATGCTCTTGTTAATTTCTCTGAGTAAAGGCTGCAAGATTGAAGACACAATACTTTGCTACAATACTTATGTGGTCATTTCAGTCAACAAGGTTTGCTCAGATAGCTTTCAAATTCCTTAAATTAACACTCTTGTGAGGTAAGTTGGTGGGAAGTGTTATTACTGAGGGTACACAGGAAGAAATGAATTTGGGAATAGAATCCTAGCCAGACATTTCCTGCCAAGCGTTTTATTTAACAAAGCACACACTGAAAGAGGGTGTAGATTGCAAAGTACTAGTTATGTCCTGGAGTTGGGTTAGTAATTTTCAATTAACTTTTAGGGTGGCATAGCCTGGTACCTAAACAAAATGAAGTGGCTGCTAATGATTTATTTTTACTCTACAAGCCACCTTAATTATACCAAGAAGAGATTTAACACAGTGGCTGTGGGCTCTGGCTGCGCATCTGAATCATCCCGGGGGCTTTAACAAACTACATTCTTAGGCCCCACCGCTGCAAATTTTGGTGGGTAAATCAGGGTAGAGGTAAAGGAATGGACTGGGGCTTTTGTTGTTGTTGTCAGGGCATTTTAAAAATAGGTGCTCCTTTGTCAAGATGCTGGAATAACATAAGTATTTCCTTTTCATCCCGCAATCTCATTGAAATGATTCCCCCAAAAAGTATAAGAAAAAAAACCCATAACAGAGCTAGTAGACAGCATAAAGTTCCATCAACTGGAAATTCTGAGGACTGTCCCAAAGATACCAGCAGATGGGACTGGATTTTAAAAGATAAAGCAGAAAACCCAGAAGAAGTGGACACAAACTGCCCGAGGGGAGCGTTCTGAGCGCTGGAACTGGGAAGAAGCACCACCAGCGCCATCTAGTGGATGTCATGAGTAGGCCATGGAGTGAGTGAGTGACTATCTGGGTAATTAATTAAGACACCCTGTTCCCACTGATTCCTTATGCCAAGCAGCTGATGGCAGCATTTGTTCTCGGGCTAAAACTGCAAGAACTGTTCTCCAAATAAAATTCAGGCTCGGCCCTGGGGGGTGAGTCCCTACATTGGCACCAAGGTGACAGAGAAGCAGAAGGTACTTTTGCATCTTCATAGGAGTGAAGCTCATGCTCCAGGGGAAAGCTTTTCACACTTTGGTGGAGGGGTGGGTCGCCTTCTTGCTCACTGCTTAGACGTCCACTGGGAGACCTGGCTGCCCACCGATGTGCCTATTCTCACAGACTAGGCTCTTGAATACAGGGGAGAAGCCTGCTGTGAAAATAGATTTTCTGAGGCATGTGCTGAATACAACATTCCCATGATGCAGATATGGCATGAGCAGCCTTTATTAGCCGTATCCATTGTCAGTCCTCCTAGATGGACTTAGTGCCTCTGGGGAGGAGAGGCAGAATATTGAGAATAAGGATCATAAGCACTGTGGGTTTCTGTACAGGCCTTATCTTTCCACAACTTTCATCTGAGCCTCATAACAGTCTTGTGAGGCAAATGGGACTTATATTTTCATTTTACCATTAAGACAGCTGAGGTTCTGAGACGTTAAGGGACTTATTCAAGTTCATTCAGATGACATGTGGCAGAGTAAGGAATCAAAACTGGATTTTGCAAGCTCAGATGATGTTGTCTTTCTACTTATCACATAGTTCCCAGTTTACTTAATTTACTTAATTTCAACTTTTTTATTTTTTTGAGATGGGGTTGCCCAGGCTGGAGTGCAGTGGCACCATCTCCGCTCACCACAACCTCTGCCTCCCGGTTCAAGCGATTCTCCTGTCTCAGCCTCTTTAGTAGCTGGTTACAGGCATGCGCCACCACACTCGGCTAATTTTTTTTGTATTTTTAGTAGAGCCGGGGTTTCACCATGTTGGCCAGGCTGGTCTTGAACTCCTGACCTCAGGTGATCTGTCCGCTTTGGCCTCCCAAAGTGCTGGGATGACAGGCATGAGCCACTGTGCCCAGCCTATTTCAACTTTTTGATAAACATTCATTTCTAGAAGATAGAATAGACTTCAGGATCTGTAGATAAATTTGGTGCATTAAATATGTGCCAATGTCATGACTAATGAAGCTGAAAAATATTGAGAAATATTCTCAAATGGTGGCACCTATGAAAGTGAAAAAGATGGTATAATGTATTAAAAAAGGGATTAATTTAGGGATTTGACTATAGTTGGGTGGAGGACATACTTGTTTCCTGAGGCTGCTGCAACAAATTACTACAAAGCTGGTGGTGTAAAACAGCATACATATATTTTCTCACAGTTCCAGGGATGAGAAGTTGGAAATCAAAGTGTTAGCACGGTCGCCTGCCTCAGAAAGCTCTGGGGGAGAATTTCGTTCCTTGCCCTTCCAGCTTCTGGTGGCCGTTAGCATTCCGTGACTTCTTGGCTCTTGGTTACATCGCTCCAATCTTGGCATTCATCTTCACGTCACCTTGTCCTCTGTGTCTTTTCCCCTTTGTCCCCTTGGTCTCTTATAAGGACACTTGGCATTGGAATTAGGAACCATTTGATCCTAATGGGTCGAGCTAACCTAATGTTGAGATCTTATCTCAACATCCTTAACTGAAATTTGCAAAGATTCTTCTTCCAAATGAGGTCACATGTAGGTTCCAGGGATTTGAGTGCAGGAATATCTTTTGGTGCGGGGGTCATCACTCAACTCACTACAGGGTGTATTTGTTTTATTTGCTTATTTTTTCATAGTGAAATGAAAAATCCTTTGGCCGGTCTACCCAGTGGTGTATATTTATACAACCATTGGAACACCTCATCACTAGGGACTAGTTTGTGTTACTTTATTTCTTAAACACCAACAGGTAACAGCTGCCAGTTTGAAAGCAGGAGCTTCTCTTGAGCCTTTCCTCTGTCTGTTTGTGATGACATTTCCTGTGACTCCATCTCTGCCTCCTTTTCTTTAGCTTCCTGGGCAAAATACTTGGATTTTCAGTCTTAGAGACTGCTATTCAAAAGGGAGGAAATCAAGCAACAGGAAATAGGAAAAGTGTTCTGAGGTTTCTGCCTTCTTTAGTCATGGAAAGGAATGGCAAGTTTACTCAGCCGAGATTGGAAAGAAAGGTAGAAACCTTGGGAAAAGGAGTGGATATTGGGTTATTTATTTTTGAGTCACTCACATTCTTCAGTTTGTAAATGGAAAAAACTGAAGGCCAGAAGGATTATGTAAGGTCACTTGGCAAGTCGGGGGCTGACCTAGCATTAACACTCAGAGCTTCTGAGTTCTCTATTTTTTATTGTTTTTTGAGAGACAGGGTCTTGCTCTGTTGCCCAGGCTGGAGTACAGCAGCATGATCATAGCTCACTGCAGCCTCGATGAATTCTCTATTCTGAGCTTCTGAATTACAGTGAGTCTCAAGGGGGTCTCACTTTATTAATTTTGGTTGTCTAAGTGATATAGGAGGGTCTTGACACTCACAGCCAAATGAGCACACAGGAGAAGTTAAGCCTTGACTTACTTTTTTATCTTTGATCCTCATTCAGTAAGTGAGTTAAAGAAACGAGTGCTGTGGTTGTATTGTTCAGGTTGTTTCCAAGCTAGCCACTGGTGAGAAGTCTGTAAGCAGATGGATTTTTCAAATTTCATACTAGTATCTATTATTGGCTATACCGTTCTTGAATCCAAGTGAATTGTCCAAAGGATTACCATGGCCGGAGTTGGTGTTTGTAGAGTTATATGAGAAAAATAACAACAAAACAGAAGCCAGCCTTTCTTCTTCATCAGGACTTTCTCTGACTATTCATCTAAAAGTAGATTTTTCTCTTTGCAGACTTTGAACTGGTTTGCAAGGTCAGCCCTCCACCAGTTCAGGAGAATGAAAGCTATTTGGAGAGCTGGAGTAAATACTGAAGCCAGCCAGCCCAAAGAGCACTTTGTCTTGTCTCAGGAGCAGTTGATAGCTTTACCAGGTTCTGGTAGGGAGTCTCCCAGTGTAAGACCCAACTGCCAGGCAATGTTGGTAGGCTCTGCAGACTTCCAAATGACAGACTTTAATACAGCGTATCTGTTAGTGATATTATGCTTTGAATCATTTTGTGTATAAATTTAGTGCCTTGTTTTTTTGGCTAATGCCTGTTAAATCTAATGTATTCTGCTTCCTTTTGTGCTAAGCACATGACTGAACAGTTATGAGCTGTGAATCTTACACTCAAAAAATTTACATCATATTTTCTCATTTTACCTTGTAGTGACCTTGGCCTTGTAGTTTATTGTCATGGTCTGGGAGGGTTTTTGAGGTACATTTTTACTTTTGTCATATGAAGTACCCCAGACACTCCTGGTGTGTGTCTAAGGGACAGGCTTGGGTGGGCAGTTGCTTGGGCATTTATGCTCGCAAACTTTTTGGCACTTATGCTTGCCAACTCAGTAGGCCAGTAATAATTTGGAATATGTCTTGTTGAGTATAAACTTCTGAGACATGTAAAAACCAAAGTTTCTTCAAATGCATCTAATTCCTTGTTTGATCAGCATATGGGCCTCAAATTTAAATTTATTTTCTATTTTCACTTGGACACAAAAATCATTGCGAGAATTGACAAGGCAGCCAGGTGTGGTGGCTCACACCTGTAACCTCAGCACTTCGGGAGGCTGAAGCAGTAGGATCACTTGAGGCCAGGAGTTCAAGATCAGCATGGGCAAGACTCGGAAGGGAGGAAGGGAGGAAGGGGAAAGGAAGAGGAAAGGAAAGGAAAGGAAAATGTATTTGCAAGGCTGATAGAAATCAGGAGGCTAAAAGGAAAACCTGGCCTAAATGATGAAATGATGTATCTCCTAGATGTAGGCAGGGCAGGCAGTCACATTTGCTTAAGGAGCCTATATGAGGCAGCCTGTAGAAAAAGGACGAGTATCTGTAATTCTAGCTCCTTGGGAGACAGGCAGGAGAATTGCTTGAACCCAGGAGGTGGAGGTTGCAGTGAGCTGAGATTGCGCCACTGTACTCTAGCCTGGGTGACAGAGAGAGACTGTGCCTCAAAAAAAAAGAAAAGGGACCCTTTTGTCTGGATATGGTGACTCACACCTACAATCCCAGCACTTTGGGAGGCTGAGACGGGCAGATCACTCGAGGCCTGGAGTTCAAGACCAGCCTGGCAACATGATAAAACCCCATCTCTACTAAAAATACAAAATTAGCCAGGTATGGTGGCGCATGCCTGTAATCCCAGCTGCTTGGGAGGCTGAGGCAGGAGAATCCCTTGAGCTCGGGAGGCGGAGGCTGCAGGGAGTGAAGATTGCACCACTACACTCCAGCCTGGGTGACAGAGTGAGACTGTCAGAAAAAAAAGAAAGGGACCCTTTTTTTCTGGATTCAGATAGAAAAACTTAATGCTCAGTATTTTTTTTTTTTTTTAAGAAACAGGATCTTTCTCTGTGACTTAGGCTAGAGTGCAGTGGTGCCAGCATAGGTCACTGCAGCCTCAAACTCCTGAGCTCAAGCAGTTCTCCTGCCTTAGCCTCCCAAGTAGCTGGGACTACAGGAATACACCACAACACTCAGCTAATTTTTAAATTTTTTGTAGAGTTGGGATCTTGCCATGTTATCCAGGCTGGTCTCAAACTCCTGGCTCAAGCAATCCTCCTGCCTTGACCTCCCAAAGTGCTGGGATTACAGACATAAGCCACCGTGCCTGGTCAATTTCAGCTTTAAAAGTGGACCCCAGCTAGGCGCACTGGTTCCCACTTGTAATTCTAGCACTTTGGGAGGCTGAGGTGGGTGAATCACGAGGTCAGGAGTTCAAGACCAGCTTGACCAACATAGTGAAACCCTGTCTCTACTAAAAATACAAAAATTTAGCTGGCATGGTGGTGTGCACCTGTAATCCCAGCTACTTGGGAGGCCGAGGCAGGAGAATCACTTAAACCCAGGAGGTAGAGGTTGCAGTGAGCCGAGATCACGCCACTGCACTCCAACTTGGGCAACAGAGCAAGACTCCATCTCAAAAAAGAAAAAGAAAATGTGGTCCCCAACCTATGCCTCCTTGTTGAGAGAAGTAGCCTCTGGCACGAGCCTGCTCTTCTGGTTACTTACCTGGCCCCTCTTGTAACTTGTACGCCTCATCTGGCCTGTGAATTTCTCACTGCTGTGTATTTCATCCTTGCTCTGGCACTCTGCCCTGTGCACCTTCTCATCCGATTCCACTTCCATTGGCTACCATGAATATCATTCCTCCTGGGCCCCAGGCTCCTATTTCCTGTCCCTGAAAGTAGGTCTGGGCTTCTTGGGTCAAACAGAAATGGCATTTACAAATTACTTTGTCTCAAAGAGTGTTTCTAGATATAGTTAGTGATCAAAAATATGTTTCTGAACAAGAGGAAAGCTGTGGGTAAAGCCTTGATAGTAAAAAAAGATGTTAAAAAAAAACAAACAAACACGGGTTACTGTCTCGGACTCTGACCTTATTCAAGATGTTTTCTTGTCACTTCTTCCCACACCTACCAAAAAAGACACCAGAGTTGAGAACCTTGTGAGATCCACTTAGTTTCAGCTCTGTCCGTGGATGTGAGGAAGACAATAATGACTGGATTTGGAAGCTGATGAAGGTGTCATTTTGACAGTCCCAAAAACTTAAATTTTCTGTTTACATTGCTTGTAGAATGATTTGCAATTTAGGAAGTGGACTAATTACAAAGCTTCTTTAGTGACATGGCTTAACCTTGACTTTGGAGGAGTAAAAGCCAGTCTAAGGATGTGAAACACTCAGCTTCCATTGGCTAAGTGCTCATAGCATCAACTTTCTCTAGGGGTGACCAATGGGTCCCGGTTGGAATGAGGTGAGAAATGGGACTAAGCGTGGCTTCCCGATTGCAGTGGTGGCTAGCTTGTAGCTTTCCCAGAAACTTAAATTGGCTGTGCTCCCCCAGTGCTGGTTTGCATTCACACATCTCAGCAACTGTCATAATGACACGTGCAACAGCCATGCTGCTTACAGAAGAAGCTAGAACTTTATGCTGGTAAGTAAAAGCCCTCCAGAGTAGGCATTCACTTAGTTGTTCCTTCCAGTGGTTATCATACTTCTTTTCTTGCCATAGTTACATGCTAACAACGTCCCAAAGCTATAGTTGCTCTCGCATTTCATTCTTAATTCTTGTAAGATAAACTAATAATGCAGGGAGCAAATGAGCATGGTTTATTAATTAAAATCCCCAGGACATGGGATAAACTGACGGAAATAGTGCTGTTTGAAAAGTAGGTGTAGCTTGTCAGGCTGCATAATCTTATACCCACACGTAACTGTAGCTGGCACTTTTTGGGCGCCAGGCTGCATCTCCTTGGCTGCTGTAGACTTCAGCTGCAGCTGCGATGGACAGTGCTTCATTGCTTATGCATTCAGCCTGCTTGCCTTCTCTCTGCTGCCTTAGGGTTCTCGAAGCAGTTTACTCAATCCAGGCCTGTCTCCACATATAGGACACTTAATGGCCTCTGTACCAATGGTGAAGGGGGGGCCAATGATAAAGTACCCTAACCCAGTGTCCTTCAGGAGGGCCGTTCTGAGGAGCATTTTACTCTTGCTTCAAAGTTCTCAGTGGGACTGAGTCCCAGTTACCTCTCTGCAATGGGAAATCAGTTATGCATTCTGAATTGACTTTTCCTCCTTCCTGGATTCATGCTTTTGTTTTCCTCATTCCTGTTTCCTAAGATAACCTCTGAAAGTTCTTAAGTTCTGCTTTGAGGGAGGCCGGATTAAGACAACTGTCATTACAGAATGATAAAGAAATCACCAGAAGCATCTCTTTTAGCATCTTCTTTTAACTCCCTGTAGAGAAAGATAGTTTTCAAGATTTTTAAAAAAATGGAAGCCAGAAAAGTGAAAAGATGAAGAAAAGGAATGTTTGTTTCTTATTGTCATGTTAAGAAAAAGAAGACATTCAGAAGGCCTGCATTCCTATGGTTATGCTTTAGAAAGCAAGAAACACGTTCTTCACACCCCATTTTCAGTTATAGGCGTGCCATTTGGCCCATTTTCAGAATTCGTCACCTAACGGCTACTCCCAGTTCAGATCCACATATGGAAAATGATGAGGAGAGACAATGAAAAGTCATCTGGTTCAATGCTCTGTCTTCAGGTGAGAGTTAAACCCAGGTCTCCTAGTTTTGTTAGAGAACGACATGAAAAGAGATTTCACAGTGAGCTTAGCAGAACTGTGCACACCAGCTTCTGGGAAGAGTGGTTCTTCAGGCTGGCTTCCCGAATTTGGATTTTGGATTAAGTGTCATTGATTAATAAGAATGAAATTGGATCTTCAAAATGGAACTACTGTACTCAGAGTCCTAAGGCCAGTCTGGAGTTGAACTCTGAGTTAGGTGATGAGCTGCTCGCCTCCAGTGTTCAAGCTCCAAGCCCTCTCTCTAAAGAGATTTTGTAACTGCTAGCTTGATGGGAGAATGCTAGAGATAATCTGAGCTTTATCAGGAGCAGGCTCCTCTGAGATATTTTTGAATATAACCAAAGGTCTAAGATAAATAGGACTTAGACATGCAGTTTTTGTTGAAAGAAATTTAGTATAATTTGTATTCCATATGTAACACATTGCAAATTTGTTCCTGCTAGATAATGCCATTTTATTTTATTTTATTTTATTTTATTTTTTTGAGACAGAGACTTGCTCTGTTGCCAGGCTGAAGTGCAGTGGTGCAATCTCAACTCACGGCGACCTCCGCCTCCTGGGTTCAAGCAATTCTTTTGCCTCGGCCTCCCAAGTAGCTGGGACTACAAGCATGCGCCACCACACCCAGCTAATTTTTGTATTTTTAGTAGAGACAGGGTTTCACCATGTTGGCCAGGATAATCTCCATCTCTTGACCTCATGATCCACCCACCTTGGCCTCTCAAAGTGCTGGGATTACGGGCGTGAGCCACTGTACTTGTCCAGATAATGCCATTTTATATAGTTACACAATTCACCATCTCCCAATCACCATCTCCCAATCGGAAGACATTTTAAAATGATCTTTTAAACAGATATTAGCAAGATTTTAAATGGGCTTATCTGTCATCTTCTTAAACTACTTTTTGAATGTTCTCACATTCCTTGGGAGAGTCTCTGCATACAGACATAGCTTTCTTTCCAAGGTAATTAACTGACTGCTTCCTTGTCCTGTTTGGTAGCTCAGTTGAAATCGTGACTTCTGGTCAGAGTTGTGCCCATGGTGTTTTAGATAGAATCAGAAGGTAAAAGGCATCAGAATGTGTTCACTGATCACGAGATTCATCCCAGAATTTGCAGAACTCTTCATTAAAAGATTGGGGGGTGGTTTCTATGTCACAGGCTCTATGGTAGTGGTGAAGGAAGCAACAGTGCTCAAGACCCGGTCGCTGTTCCTCCTGGAGCTCACATTGCTGCTGGAGTGAGGAGGGCGTGGCGTGGGAAATGCTGTGATGTGGTGGCACCTGAGGGACAGGTGATCTCTAACTGCAGAGGGTTGTGCTTTTGGCAGGGAAGTGAGGTGTCTGGGCTGACTTTTGCATGACCAGTAGGAGAAAGTTAGGTGCAGGAATTTAGGTAGTGAAATAGTTTTTGAGGAACAAGGTTCAATGTGCTCAGAAACCTAGGACGAGAAGTGCAAGTTTGATACAATGCGGTAGTGCTGGGGCTGTGTGAGGAAATTATGTCAAGAAATGAGGCTGCACACACCAGAAGTGGCTGGTACTTTGTCCCTGCAGGAATTCAAGTGTTATCTTAAAGAAAGGGAGGTGCCGTGGATGTTGTCAACAGAGTCATCTGACTGGACTTGTAGAACATTTTGGTATTCAGATGGAAAGTACATGGGACTTGAGAGGCGGACACAGGGGAGGCAGGAAGACTGGTAAGAAGCCTGTCGTGGGGAACAGATTGGGAGAGCCTCAACTGTAGAAACTGAAAAAAAGAAGAGAGGTTCAAAAGGTGTTAGGGTTGGGGAAAACAACAGAATATAAAGGCAGTGGAGAGGGGAAGGGAGGAGTCAAGGGTGATTCCCAAATTTTCAAATTGGGCAATGGGGTGGGTCATCACTCTGTTTTAGAATATAAAGACTTGGTTTCTAAGGAGGTGGAGGTGAGCTCACTATTGAACGTGCTGAGTCTAATATACCTGGACCATGGGACATCTGAGGAGAGATACCTGGTAGGCAGTTGAATATGTGGTTCTAGAACTTCAGACCTATATTTGAACTGGATGTATTTATTTATGAATAATCAGAAGATGGAACATAGTTGAAGCTAAGGGAGTGGAGGTGAAACTGTGAAATTTGAGAGGTGGCCAGAGGGTGAAGAACCCACAGAGGAAATCAAGAAAGAATGACCTGAGAAGTAGAAGAGAAACCATGGAGAGCCCTGCCATAGAAACCAAGGGGCAGGAGAGTTTCTAATAGAAGGGAGGTCAGCAGTGTCAGGGTCACATAAGACGAAGTTCTATTAGAAATACCAACACAGAGGTCACTGGCAATCTTGGCAAGTACAGTTTGAGTGAGAGATAGAGATAAAGGCCAGATGCTTGAAACATGAATAACGGAGAAGAAATGAAGACAGGATGTGGAAGCACTCTCTCGATGCTGGCTATGAAGGACAGATAGAAACAGGTTGGTAGCTGGAGGAGGCCAGGCCAGGGGAGCATTGTTATTCTTTGAAGTGTTTCTGTGTTAGGTAGACAGCTCAAAGAGAGGTGTGGATTGAAGTTATAGTCAAGAGAGTATATGGAGCCAGGTTCATATTGAGACCAGAGAAACTGAGATTCTGAACACGGGTGAGAAGATCAATCTTATAAGAAGAAGGGATACTTCTTCCACCGAAATGGAATGGCAAGAGGTATTTCTGCGGTGAAACAGGATATTGAGGAAATGTCTGTTTCTATATTCAACTCCTGTGGAGTAGGGGGTGGGATAATTTGCTGATAGTAAAAGAAGAGATGAGGCAATTGGTGAAGACTTTTGTAGATTGAGGGAAAACACTCCTAACAGATATGGAAGGGGTGCGGGGCAGTTGCTGTCAACCAAATGTTAATGCCTCCCACCCCGCAGTTAATAAGTTGAAATCCTAACACCCAAGGTAATGGTATTGGGAGGTGGGGCCTTTGGGAGGTGATTGTGCTAGGAGGCTGGAGCCCCCATGATGGGATTAGTGTCCTTGTGAGAGACAGAGCCTCCTCTCTCTACCACTAGAGGATCCCTCCCCTCAGTGAATAGGTTGAAATCCTAACACCCAAGGTGTCAGTAGAGTTGGGGTTCTGCAAACTAGGAAGTGGGCCCTCCCCGGACCCCGACTCTCCTGACACCATGGTCTTGGACTTCTCAACCTCCAAAATTCAGAGAAATAAATCTTTGTCGTTTAAGCCACCCAGTCCATGATATTTTTTTATAGCAGCTCGAGCTAACTAAAACATCAGTACTGAAAGACCAGTAGAGGCCCAAGGTTATCACACTGTTCTGCATGATTTTTTTTTTTTGAGACAGTTTCGCTCTGTCACCCAGGCTGGAGTGCAGTAGCACCATCTCTGCTCACTGCAACCTCTGCCTCCCGGGTTCAAGCGAGTCTCCTGCCTGAGCCTCCTTAATAGCTGGGATTACAGGTGTGTGCCACCACACCTGGCTAATTTTTGTATTTTTAGTAGAGACGGGGTTTCACTATGTTGGCCAGGATGGTCTCAAACTCCTGACCTTGTGATCTACCCGCCCCCTACCACTTGGCCTCCTAAAGTGCTATGATGACAAGCATGAGTTACCACACTCGGCCGCATGATATGTATATAATTCGATTACCCACGCTGGTGTAGGGTGGGGAAGGATTTTAGAGTCCACCAGGATGTGAGTGAAGTAAGCACAGGAAAGGCAGATGTATTAGGTAAAATTGGAGGCATTTAGAGTCTAGAGAGCTCAATGGGTAGAGAATGTAAGTGAATATGAATAATTGAGAGAGAAATTTAGAGGGATTAGTAGCGGAAGTCACATCCTAGGATAAGGAGACTGGTTTGTCTAATCCTTTGCTGCAACCGTTATCCACTTTTTGACTTTTCTTTGGGGAAAAAAAAAAAGACAGTAATGGTAATTTATAGCTAATCACTTGTAACAACTTCCCATTAGGATTTTAATTTACTTTACCTTCTAGATCATTTTAACAATGTGTTTTCATCTTAAGCTTTGGATTTTTAAAGAAGTATTTCTGTTGGTGATAAATTACTTGGTAAGAAAATGGGAGTGTAAAAATTATTTAATGGAATCATTTTCAAAAGGAAGGGTATAGTTTCTAATGAATATATGTAGAGATTTTTCAGGCAAATTCATGCAGATGCATAAATCCTCAAGGATGAACACCAGAAAATGATACATGGTGACTGAGATATTGTCATTGGAAATGGAAAGATACAAAGGGAAGACATTTAAATTGGTGGGTCGCATCGAAACTGTGATCCATTCTCCTTGTGCATAGGTACTAAGTTATCTGAGTTAGCAGCATTTGTAATGACTCTAAATTTAGAAAAATAAAATAAAATGAAGAGGAGGGAAAGTGCTGGCATGGCGATTTACAGTGACACACAGCTAATGCTGAGGTGTGAATGTGTGACCTTGTGATTACACTTTTGGATATATGTCCTGGTTTGTTAATTCCAATCACCAAGTTTGGTACACTTGTTAATGCTTGTTTCTTTTACTTAATTCAAAACGTCAACAAAGTGCCTTTCTTTTGGATCTATTGTCCCAATTTATTATGCTCAGGAGTGTCCAGACTTTTCTGTCTTGAGGCTTTTTTTGAGGATGATGTCCATGGTAGAGACAATCTAAGGGCAGGCAAAATAGCCCCTGGAGAGAGATAAACAGATGAAACTGAGTGTTCTCTTAACTCAACCAAGCCCAGAGATTGGAGTGCTGCCCCCGCTGAGCTGCGGTAGTATACCATAAAGAATATCATTGCCATATTAAGACTTAATTTTTGAAGTTCAAGTAGCCTATCCATCATTGTCAATTAATTTGTACCAGGAGCTCAAGGTGGTTGGTATGGTAGTGCTGATATGTTGTGGAGGTTATCTGCAGAACAAATACAATAATTCATCTGGATTCATACTTTATCTAATTTTGAAAATCCATCCCTTATTTTTCTTGTTGGAAAATTAGAATGAGTTTTCCACTAATGGGTTTGTTGAGGAATTCAGTTTACTTCTTGCCTTTGACCCAACAGCATACTGGCTGTCAGCACTGGGTGTTCTCCTTCCATCTCTTCCTTTCAGAAGGGTCTCTTTATGGTGGTAGGAGATGACCACTCTGAGCACCTGAGAGGGAAAGAGACAATCTCTAAAGCAACTCCTGCCGAACTTCTCATACTGATAATTTGTAATAATTCAATGTGTGACTCCCCCAAGCCCCAGTAAGGGATTAGTCTGGAGGTGGCACTCAGTCCAAGCAATGCTAGGAGGATCAGACTGCGCTCAGGCTGCTCTTATGCTATCATATCCTGGCCAGATGGGATTGTCCCAGAGTCTGATATGAAGAACTTTTCTCTGTAATACCAGGCCTTCTTTTTTCTCTATATATTTTTCTTCATTAGAATGTTAACTAACCTAGCTCTGAAAGTGAGACAAGGGTCCTTCCTAAGCCCAGGTTACATGAGGTTGATGAGTATGCTAAATGTGACCCCAATATCAATAGCTATAGATGATTCTAGTATGGTGCTTAATAATATGGAGTGGAATAATTGGTGATTTAGAAATGGGAGTGGGATTGGAGTGGGTTGAAGGGTTAGCTGAGATTTCACATCTTGGTAAACCTCACCATAAATTGGTAAATAATAATATGAACACTTATCACTGACCCATAAAATACAGACAGAGACTCTCCTTGAGTTGGAAGGAGCCATTTTGGAAATTCAAACCAGGTGCTTATTCTATCTACTATATAAATATTTCTGCCAGGTGCTGAGTATGTAAGTAAGAGGCATATCAGTGTTTAGATTACTCTCTTTTCATATGAAACAAGAGCATTCTTAGAAATGAGACTAACAGCAATGGGCACTGTTGTGTCACTCTGTGAAAGTAGATCACACAAGGTCAATAAGTGCTTTATTAGATGTAAGGTCAGTACCACAGAACATAATGATAGTTTAGGGAATAATGCTCTTCTTCATATGCCTGAGGAAGTGCATGTAGCAGCTTTTTTATCCACTAAACAGGATATCTAACTATGGTAGTCTTAGCTTGGTCATCTCATTCATTTGCCCAATAGAATGATTTTGGAATTTAAAAAAATTATAGATACTAGAACCTTTACTGAGCTTGAGTTTCTGGAGTGTAAATGGATTTTTCAAAAGCTCCACAGGTGATTCAGATTTTCTGCTGTTGTCAAGAGCCATTACCTTAGGTGCCAATATGGTAAGACTTTCCAAAAAGAGATTAGAGACAAGAACATCACAGTCTCTGTTGTTTAGATGTGAATGGACATTCCTCACTCAGAGACAGTAGGTTAAATATACTTATGAAAAAATGCATCGATATGTATATTCACATTCTTGTTCATTGGCAATAATAAAAGAAAATTAAAGCAGTGGTGGATTCTACCTTTTTGTATGTCAAATTAACAGATTAAAAAATTAGACCCTTAGGTCCCTCCTTGTCACATTGCTGGTGATAAAGCTAAGAGCTAGCACTTCACATTGAGTTAATAGGTATGTAAACTGGCAGAATTTTTCTGTACAGCCTTTGGCAGTGTGATCAAGAGGCTTAAAAACGTTCATATACTTTGACCCAAGGATATATGGGAATCTAGCCCAAGAAAATAATCTGAACTGCAGACTAATAGAATTCCAGCATTATTTATATGAGCAAAACAATGGAAATTGCAAAGTACATCCATATGTTGCAATAGTTTGTAATTGTAATAAATTATGTTTATGAGGAGTTTTTAGTAATGTGGGGAAACACTTATCTTGTTATTGCTAACAGAATGCAAAAGTTTACATATAGCATATTCTAGATGTAAAACAAAATGCCTACAAAGATAGAGAAAGACCAAAGTATCAACGGTAACCATATTTTAGCAGTAAGACTAGAAATTTTAATTCTTGCCTTTGTACTCTTTTGAATTTTCCAAGTTTTCTACAGTACCATTTTTTAAAAAACATATTTTACTTTTATAATCAGCAAAAAAGATACACTCATGAGAAATGCTCTAAAGGCAAATATTTTGTGGAAGAATTGGCTGTGGAAGATCTGAAACAGGGGAATGGATCTGTGAAGGGAAGAGATTTGAGGAAAAACTTCAGTAGACCAGAAACATGCTTAAGTTGTTTTCAAGCATAAGAAGAAACAGGAAGCTGGATCATAAGCATGTGTTTTGAGGAAAGTGTAATGAGTGGCTGAAATATGAAATATGAGAAGTATGTTGTAGAGGTGGCAGGAGGCAAGTTGATGGAGGACGGATGTAATGAAAAATATATTTCATTCAGTTCTCTTATGGCTTCAGAGTTGTGTGATTTTAGGAAATTTTCCTAACCCTTTGGATCTTCATGATTCGTTTATGTTCATCGAGTATATGGTCAAATGAAATAATCCAACTGTCAAAGGCTGAATGTGAAAGGAAATGGATGACTCTACTGGTTATGAAATTACTTTCTTCTTCTGGGCCTTTTGCTCTTCTCCCCAAACTTTAGAAGTTGATAAGCTTGGTTGGGATAGGATAACGATTCCCAAAGTTGCTGTGTTGGTTAATATGTTAATATTCTAGAAGATATCTCTTTCAAAAGTGAACCTGTATTAGTTGAGGCCCACAGGCCATCTGCCTGACATTGTCATTTTTAGTTAAGACTTTCATGGAAAGTTCTAAAGGTACTTGGTTGAGAAAAGCTCATAGTTTCTTATTAAGTTAGGTAAGTCTGATTACTAACAATAGTCTTTTTCCTAATGCCTGCTTAGAGCCATAAAAATGTATTTGTGAATTTCCTCTTGGTTTTTGGAATGGACTATTTGTGTTTGTTAGTATCTCTTCTGTTGCATGTTAGCATTTCCAAACCATGTTAAAACAATTGCTCCATGTTCAAGCAATTTGTAGGTTTAAATGTCTGGTTAGAGGAGCCCAAGAAATGTAGAGAGCATTACGATTCAATAGTGCTTCTGGACCAACTAGTTATTACTTTACTATCTTGTGATGTTGCACATTTATTTAAAGCTAGTTTGATGTTGAAAGAATAACTTAAAGGAGCTATTATAAATAATTTTTTGAAAACTAGTGTTTTTGAAAATTGTGATACTGTTGCCTTTCTCAGTTTAAAAGAATGGATTTCTGAGGTACACAAGACCAGAGGGTCAGTTAGTATTTACAGCTTACTCTCCCACACAAAATTCAGAAATCCACTGACTATAGGGGTGCTGTGAGATATGTGGCTGTGAAAGATTTATTTGGATCTTGCTATTTTAAATTCTTCAATCTATCTTAAAAATTTGAGAGTTCATTTTCTGTTACGAAGAAAAATGCATTACTAAACAACTTGCAAAGCCCTGTGGGGTGTGTGTGTGTGTGTGTGTGTGTGTGTGTGTGTCCAAAGTTATATAGTTAACTTTTTTTCTATACTTTTGGACTTACGAGACATACTTACAAATATAAGAGATCATTGATTTTTTTTTACATTCTCCTCTATTTTCTATCAGTACCAATGTATATTATTTTTATTATTTGTCTGCAAATTTATATTGTTTTCTGTGTAGATGATTGTTATTTTCCTTGAATATTTGATGCAAGAATCACTTCTGAGAATTGGCATTTAGATCAAGTAATTCAGTTTGTTTCCATTTGTGTCTCTTGGGGAAAGGCTTTTTACTTAGTGCTCCAACTAATTTTCCATCCATTACTGCAAAGGAAATGATCAAACTGACTGAGAACTAAGAGAAATTATATCAAAAATTCAAATCTTCATTCTTACAGACTTGGCTAAAAGGTGGTAGATATTTTTCTCTTTGTAATGATCTATTTAAGCTCAAAAACTCAATAGAGTTGAAGATTTTTCTTTTGAATTCATTTGGCCTTTGAGAAAGCTGTGTAAAATTGGCAGTTTATCTGTGTATATGTTTTTAGTTCACAAACATTTTGTTTTGGTTCCTAGTCTTTGGTTTCAGAAAGTAAGCAGGTTAACATGTGCAGAGCAGTGTTCTGTTTTTAATAGGGATGATGGGTTTAGGTGGAGATTTGCCGTCCCATGCCACTGTCTTGGGTTGTCAGCATTTCATGAAAGGAAAATAAGAAGAAACAATATAACCTGGTGAGGTCTTTTTTTCTGAGTCCAGTTCTTACCTTCTATGTCTGTTTCTCCGGTTGCCTTTATTCCTATTCTAATGACCTCAATATTTTTACTTTTATAGCTGGTATTAGTCAGGTTGAGCCACTACAACAAGAGATCCCTAAATAAAGTTGCCTAAATAAGCTGGAAATGCCTTTCTCTTTCATCTAACAATGCAGAATGCAGAAGCTTCTTTATGCTATTAACTTTTCATCCTTAAGGTGAGGTCCTCATCTGTATGGTGGAAGTTGTTTCATCAGCACCACGTCAAAAGGAATGAGGAGAGAGTATATGGTAGGCAGTCAGTACCTTTTTAAGGATGTAATCTGTAAACTGGACACATGACTTTCACTCCTATTGCATTGGCAAGAACACAGTCACATCTAGTTGCAAGGGAGGCTGTGAGGTATAGTTTCTAGTCGAAGAACCTTACAAAATTTTAGCCTTGCTAAAATTGAGGGTGGAATGAGTGGCTTATTGCTAAATGGAGGAAATGGAGAAAGAATACTGGGGCTTTTAGTCATCTCTGCCACCTAGAATAACAGAGTACTCAAAGCTCAGCAGTGTGTACTCAAACCACCATTTTCTCCAGACCTAACATCGTGTTGCAGAAACTGAAAACTTACAACCTGAGGGCTTAGACTAATCCATTGCCTGAGACAGTCCTACCCATGTCTAGCAGTACTTTAAAAGCTTTAGATCTGCTTGCAGGAGGGATCTAGAATGAATGCCACCACTCTAAGCTCAGTATTTTAGAGTCAGCTAGATTTTTCTACTCCCTTGCTGAGGTTCTAGCATGCCTGGTGCCTGGTACTTGAGACATGTAGTTTCTTCAGTGAATGCTCTACTGTGAAGATTATATTATACCAGCTTAGCTGGTTTTTTGCAATGTACTTATTAAACTTCAACTATTTTTAGGTTATTGCAATAGGCACTGAATCAGAGAGGGGTATATCAACAAGATGAATAAAACATAGTTCCTGCCTTTAAGGGATACATGCTCAGCACAGTCTTTCAAAGGTAACACATGTTTCTCCAAAAATATATTCTGAGGAAAATACCCCAGGACCTTCATACTACCACCTACCCATTATCTACCAATATCCTCTCTTTCCATAGATTCCACCCAAGAAGAGCCCCTACCACTGACAGGATTTCCGCTCAGACCTGAATTCCTGACAGCAGTTTCCATCTTGTGTTTGTTTTCTAAATCTACAGCAGCTCTGAAATTGACCTCACATATTCCTTGGTTCACTGACTGACTCTAAAGCCTCCAATATCTACTAGACTAGGCTGCATGCATTATGATGGAGGCAAGGACATTGAGGCTCACAGTGTGTGAGTTTTCTTTTCATGTTTGCTGTTCAATTCCTGTCACCAATATTTGTTGAGGATCTTCTAGGGAATGAAGCATGTGGGTTGTGAAGCTGAGTAAGACATGCTTCTTGCTCTTGAGCTGTTCATCTTTTTTTTTTTCAATTTTTTTTTTTTAGAAAAAGAGAGAAAAGAAAGAAAGAAAGAAAGAAACAGCAAAAGAAAGAAAAGAAAGAAAAAAGAGGATGAGATGACAAAGAGGGAGAGAGAATGGGATTCTTGTTTTATTGCCCAGGCTAGAATGCAGTCTAAAAATGGGTATTAAAAACCTCTTTTATGCCAATAATTGTGCTTAACAATGGAGACAGGAAAGAATAGGGGATGAAAATAACAAATAAGCA